>CABHPP010143519.1:0-50476 GCA_902168425.1 Peromyscus attwateri
GGCTCTTCTGCAAACGGCTCAGGATCACTAACCTACCCCTACAGGGTGCTGGGTCTGGGCAGTTCCTCCCAACACAGGACTTCAATACCACCAAAAGCAATTCACAGATTCAGTGTAGTCCCCACAATCTCAATGATGTTTGCCCTTCACAGAATTAGAAAACAATCTTAAAATGTATACAAAAACAAAAGATCTTGAACATCTAATAACAATTTTTAGCAGAAAGATCAATGCTGGGCAAAACCTGATCTTAAATTATAATGTAGAGCCATAGTTAAAACAACAACAAAAAGTACAGTACTGGCACAGTTGTGCAGGCCAATGAAATAAAATAGAGAACCCATAAACAAGCATACAAAGTTAACTGTTACAAACTTACTTTGGAGGCCATGTCTGGGTTCATGTCCATTCTTCCCTACACCCCCACCTGCTCATGAGGTCAGAGACCATGCACCACCTGGCTGAGCTGGATCAGCTCAGCTGTGTTGGAAGCTGTGCAGCCTAGTTTTGGACTAATATATGAGTGCTTGTCCAATGGGCCTCCAGATGAAGCAAAAGCCCATGAGGACAGTCTCACTTGGCAAGGACCAGTGAACTTCAGGACAGCGCAGAATACTGCTGGGATCACGAGGCCTACATGCTCTCTTTTCTCTCATAATATTGATGATTCTCTTGACAGTTTTAGTGTCCTTCTGTCAATCATGCACAGGACAGCTGCAATCATTCCTGGAAACTCCATTTTTTCTTGAATATTTTCCCCTAAAATTCTTTGAGATGTTAAGAGCTGATGTTTCTTAGGTTTCTTGTCTGGGGATGCCAGCTGTCACTGTGGACCCCAGGAGCTGTTCTGATTCAGTGCTGATAGGATTGGAGGCAGATCACCCCTATTTCTATAAATATATTTTGAATGAGATTGTTGTTTTTGGAAATATGTGCCTATGTCAATCACCTTTTAGTTTTGTAAAGACAGGATGTACCTGGCTCAGTATTTGGCCAAGCTAGCAAAACGCTAAGTGTTGATTTGGGTTTAAAGATGTTTTGATGTAAAAGTTGGGGGAAAAAAACATATATGACATATTTGTTTTTGCCAGAAGTTAATGTTTGGAGGATGGAAAAAACTTGTTTGTTAGTATGGAAAAGCATGCTTGTTTTTGATGTATAAATAAAGATGGAGCTATTCGGGGCCAGCCACTTGTGTGAAACTCATCTGGTGGTCGGACACTTCATTTCTTTGTACCGACACTCCTTCCCCCTCTCAAGACCTGGTCACAGCTGGTGACATCAGCACTCAATGCCACCACAACTTATCCCAAGTATCACTTAACTAGTCTATAACCAGCTAGGCTGAAGTAATAGCAAGCATAGATTCAAACAATTATGGGAGATAGTCTCCTATGGTATGCATTCATCTTTTGTGAAGCAGATGTTAAACTCATGGTCAACTTGTAATAGAATTGTCCCTCAATACTGGAGAGACTTGGCTACAGCAGTCTTGGAGCCTGGTCCTCAATTATAATAGAGGACCTGGTGAAAAGATGAAGCTAAGACCATTGAACAATGAAATAGGACTAGAGGTATAGAAATTTCCCAAGACCAACTTCTTGTGGAGGGAGATTATGCTAATGTACAAAGGCAATCTGTATATGAAGACCATACCCGGGATTTATGCTGCATAGCAGTTGAACAAAGGAGATTAAATTTGAGGTACTTGTCTTGAAAAAAAAGAAAAAAGAAAAAGCAGGGATATAGAAATGATAGGATAAAAGGGTAGATTATTGAATCTACTCTGGAAAGAAAAAAGGGGGATATAGATATGATAGGATAAAGAGTAAATTATTGAATCTACTTTTAAAAAACAACTACTTGTTTTAAATATTTAATATTTATATGGATCTTTGTACATTGATACAAATTTGAGAAGATGATGGGCATCAAAGAAACTCCACATGGAGTTTACTTTCTTTTTGGCAAAAGTTAGCCACTGGGCAAGCAAGTGCTCTTGCCTCAACTACTGACAGTATGCTGTCCAAACTGGACAAGCAAAGCAGGACACAAAAGAGAGTGACTGCTGAGCTTTGCCAATACAAAGTAGGGCAGCTCTTCAGAATATTCTGTTTCACAAAAAAGTATGTTAGATACTCTAGGCCTGTAGGCCAAAGATGTGCCCCAACGTTGCAGAGAAACCTTGGGTAACTGTCCAGGCTGCCAGCAGTTTCTGTCATTTCTCACATTTTTTGGAAGTCACTTGCTTGCACTTATTGCTTACTCAGGTAATATTATTTCCTTCTCAGGCCTCTGATGGAGTTGAAGACTTTATAGTTATAGTTATAGTTTTCCTTGTTACCAGATTCAGAAAAGAAATTCACTAAAGAGATGTAAAGTGTATAGAATTGAGAGACATAAAAAGATAGTTTTAGTAATACAAGTTAGAATAGACACTTAATTAGGTACAATCTTTTGGACTCATCAAGGTAGGAGAGATAATGGAGTATTTTCTCTGAATTTGTCAAATGATAATGGACTGGACATTGTCAACATAATTTTTGACACTATATATTGTATACAGTTATTGTCCTTATTGGACATAATTTTTCTTATATTAGTTATAACCTTTTTAATTTTTAGACAAAAAGGGGGAAATGTGGTAATATTTTGTTTGTGCTCTAACAAATAAAGCTTGCCTGAAGATCAGAGGGTGGAGCTAGCCATTTGTTAACCATAAAGGTCTGGAGGTCTGTATAGACAGGAGACAGGAAGTAATATGGCTAGGCAGAGAGAGAAATATAAGGTGGGCAGAGACAGGAGCTCAGCCCTTTTCCATCTGAGGAGTTATAGAGGTAAGGGGTGTCTTTGGATGCCCTTTTACTTCTCTGATCTTTCAGCATTTACCCTGATATCTGACTCAGGGTTTTTATTATTAAGACCAATTAGAATTGCCCTACACTTTATAAATCTGGACAAAAACCCATGGTTGGGTTTCTAACAGGTCCCGGGGGTGAACCTACTACTATGATTCTGTGAAATTGACATAGAATCAAACTAGTCTCTAAATTTCTGTCTCTCAAACCACAGATTAATGCACCTCTCAGGCCTCACCAGAGAAGTTTCTTTGTGCTGTAGACTATAGTTAATTCAGAAACTCAGAGCTGGTCAAAGTACACATAATAAGTGTCAGTTAAGTGCTCAGCCACACACAAGGCTCGGGGACCATCACAGAAGGGACAGAAAGATTGCAAGGTATAGAGGTAGGGAGGACTGGAGTGAAACAGTATCTTCTAGATGTGACAAAACCGCTGCACTTCTGAATTCACAGCAACTATCACTGCCTGTAAAAGATGTGCATAAGATCAAGCCAGACAACATTCTAGCACCATGGGAGAAGGTGTTCATGAGCTTCCACTCCTAATTGAAGAACTATGGACATCTGGTGACTTATGAGAAAGACAGAGTTAGTTTTTTTTTTTTAAGACTGTGACCCCTGATAGTCTCAGAAGCATGTGAGCAGCACAAATTGGACTTGATTATTAAAACAGGCCACAAAGCTGCAGAGTTAGATAGGTTGAATCTAGGAGGAGTTGTGGGGAGGAGTGGGAGTGAATATGATCAAAACACCTTGTGTGAAATTCTCAAAGAAATTATGATATTTTGAAAAAGGAAAACAGGATCCAATTTTATGCTTCCTATAAGAAATACACCAACATAAAAAGCAGATACCACCTTAGGATTAAAATATTGAAAAAGCTACTCCAAGCACATAGAACCATGAAACAGACATGGCTATTTTAATATATGACCAAATTTTCAGTAATGTGGCCATTTTCAGAATAGTAATTCTGCCAATCAAGGAACACGGGCCTTTCCTTTTCTAGGGTCTTCTTAGATTTCCTTTTTCAATATTTTATAGTTTTTAGTGAATAGGTCTTTTACCTCCTTAGCTGTTTATTTCTATTGAGACTATTGTAAATGGGATTGTTTCCTGCTGTTCTTCTAAACTCAATATTGATATATAGAAAATAAACTTTCAAAGAAAAAAACTGGTTTTTGTATTAGTCTTATTCGGCTCTAAACATCTTCTGGTGAAGTCTCGAAGGTCTTTAAATATACCTTTATATTATCAGAAAATCAGAGTCAGTTGACTTCTTCCCTTCCTATTTGTGTACCCTTTTTTCCTTTCTCTTCCTTTGTATTTCTGACAATTAATTTGACACATTAAATAACAGTACAGAGAGTGAATATATTTGTCTCATTACTAATTCTAGACAGATTGATTTAATTCTCACCCACCATCTTATCATTGTAATGGTAGCTACAGATTTATTGTATGCAGTAATTATAATGTTGATGATTAATCTTCTATTTTCGTTTCTCTGAGGCTTTTGTTATGAAGGGATTAATTTGTATCAAACAACTATAGAGCAACTACTGAGTTAATCACTTGGTTTTTCCCTTGATTCAACTTTCATACTATGTTTATTGATTTCCATATGTTGAACTATCCTTGCACCTTAGGAATAAAACCAACTTGATAATGATGGATTTTTTTTAATATGTTGTTGAATTTGTTTTGCAAGTATTGTGTTCAGAATTTTTCCATTTATCTTAAGTTTTGCTATAGTGTAGTACTGGCTTTGGATAATGAGTTTGGGAATATCCCTTCCCTTTCAACTTTATAAAATAATTTAAAATTTGCAAGCAAATGGGTGGAACTAGAAAATATCATGCTGAGTGAGGTAACCTAGACTCAGAAAGAGAAACATGGTATGTACTCACTCATAAGTGGATACTGGATGTAAAGCAAAGGATAATCAGACTACAACCCACAGCTCCAGAGAAGTTAGGAAACAAGGAGGACCCTAAGAGGGAAACATGGATCACCTTGGGAAAGGGAAACAGAGGATATCTACATAAGTAAACTGGGGATGGGGGGCAGTAGAGGGGAGAGGATAGGGGATGAGAACATGAGGGAACAGGATGGTTGAGCTGGGGGAGGGATGGAGTGGGAGAGCGATGAAAGAGATATCTTGGTAGAGGGAGACATTATTGGGTAAAGGAGAAACCCGATGCTAGCTAGGGAAATTCCCAGGAATCTACAAGGACTACTCCAGATTAGACTACTAGCAATAGTGGAGAGGGTGCCTGAACTGGCCTACCATCGTAATCAGATTGGTGAATACCCTAACTGTCATCATAGAGCCTTTATCCAGTAACTGATGAAAGCAGATGCAGAGATCCACAACCAAGCTCCGGGAGTCTAGTTGAAGATAGGGAAGAAGGATTATATGAGCAAGGAAGGTCAAGATCATGATGAGGAAATCTACAGAGACAGCTGAATCAAGCTCACAGAAACTCATGAACTTCAGACCAACAGATGTGGAACTTGCATGGGACTGGACTAGAACCTCTGCATTAGGGAGACAGTTGTATAGCTTGATCTATTTGAGGGGCCCCTGGAAGTTGGATCAAAATCTATCCCTGGTACATGAGCTGGCTTTCTGGATCCCCTTACCTATGGTGGACACCTTGCACAGCCTTGATGTAGTGTGGAGGGGCTTGGTCCTGCCTCAACTGAATGTACCAAGCTTAGCTGCCCCCCCCCCATGGGAGAACTTACCCTTTTGGAGGAGGGGATGGGGGGTGGAGGTAAGGTAGTGGGAGGAGGGATGATGTGGTCGGTATGTAAAATGAATAAAAAAATTTAAATAAATAAAACAAAAAACAAAAACAACGGACATTGGTGTCAATACTTCTTTAAGGTCTAGTAGAATTCAGCAGGGAATTCACAAAGCCCAGGGATTCTCTTAGTTAGAAAATTCTTTATTGCTATTTTAGTCTCATTTGCTAGATAAGCTGATTATATCCCATTAGCTCAATTTGGTAGATTTTTCTGTGTCTAGATTTATTCCTTTCTTCTAGATTTTTGTACTATATTTGAATGTGTGTTTTTAAAATATTACCTAGTTATCATTCAGATCTCATTGTTATCTGTAGTAGCATCACCTCTTTGTCTCTAATTTTGTTAATTTGTATCTTCTCTCCTTCTGTTAGTTTGGCTAAGGGTTTGTCAGCCTTTTCAAAGAGCCAACTCTTCACTCACTCTTTTTTTCTTTTTCTTTATTCTTCTCTCATATAATACACCCCAACTGCAGCTTCCCCTCCCTCTACTCCTCCAAGTCTCCCCAACTTTCCATCTCCCCCAAATTCTGTTCCTCCATTTACCTTCAGAAAAGAGTAGACCTCCCAGAGATATTAACTGAATAGAGCATAACAAGATGAAATTTGACTAGGTACTAAACCCTCATATCAAGACCAGAGAAGGCAACCCAGTAGGAGGAAAAGGGCTCTAAGAGCAGGCACAAGAGTCAGAGACACCCTCTGTTCCCACTGTTTGGATTCCCAAACTGAACAACCATAGCGTGTATGCAGAGGGCCTAGCACAGTCCCATGCAGGCTCTGTGGTTGCCCCTTCAGTCTCTGTGAGCCCCCATGAGTCCAGCTAAGTTGAATCTGTTGGCTGTGTTCTATGGTATCCTCAACCCTTTTGGCTCATACAATCCTTCCTCTCCCTCTTCTGTGAGTTTCCAAGCTCTGCTTAATGTTTGGGTGTGGGTCTCTCCATCTGCTACCATTACTTTGTATTGTTCTTCTAGTTTCCAGTTTGTTCATTTCTACCCTAATTTTAATTATTTCTTTGCATTTACTAATTTGGAGTTTGACTTGTTTTTTTCTTCTATGATTTTGGGTTTTGCCAATATTTTTTTAATATGAGATCTATCTCATTTTTGGTACAGTTCTTCATAACTATGTGCTCTTTTAGAATAGCCTTTGCTGTATCTAAGCCAGTGGTTCTCAACCTCCTAATGCTGAAACCCTTTAATATACTTCCTCATGTTGTGGTGATCCCTGACCATAAAATTATCTTCATTGCTATCTCATAACTGTAACTTTGCTACTGTTAGGAATTGTAACACAAATATCTGTGTTTCCCAATGGACTTAGGCAACCCCTATGAAAGGATCAGTCTACCCCTAAGGGGATCACGACCCACAGGTTAAGAATTACTGATCTAAGAGGTTCTGATGAATTGTAATTTTATTTTTCTTTGATTCTAGGGACTTTTTAAGTTACCCAACTAATTTATTCTATGATCCATTGAACATTCAAAAGTATATTAGTCACTCTCCATTTATTTGTGCCATTTTGTAGTTTCTTTTACTATCAATTTATAGTTTTATTTCATTATGATCTGATAAAGTGAGAGCAATTATTTCAATCTTTAAAAATATTTAAGAAATGCTTTCTAATTCTAAATGTAATCTATTTTGTAGGAAGTTCTTTAGGCTGATGAGAAGTGTGTTTTCTGTAGCTATTAGAAGTAATATTTTACAGATATCTAAGTCTATTTGAACTATGATGCAGTTTGACTCTGTTAAATATGAAACTAAGATGTCTCCCATATGCTCATGTTTTGAGACCTTAGTCCCTGGGTGATAGTGCTGTTTTGACAGGTTCTGGAGGGCTGAGGAAGAGAGGCCTAAAATGAGAGGGGTCACTGTGGGAGAACTCATTGGGGATGCTTTATCCATGGCCACTGTGAGAGGCTCCTGAGCCTCTTGGTCTGCTGTGATATGGACAGCCTCTATGTCACATTTCTAAGAGCTCTATGAACCAAGTTGCCATGCCTTCCAGACAGCAGTGGACTAAAGTCCTCTAAAACCTTGAGCCAAAATGAATCTTTCTTCCCTTGTTTCTTTTGGGTATTGGAGTCAGAGTGAGGCAAAAGTAACAAATACATTACCCCAAAATATTTAGAACTAACATTGAATCACTTCTTATAGTATGGAACTATACAACAATTTTTTTCATTTATCCCCATTTTTAACTTATTTAACTATAAACACTATAAACATAATTTCTTGCTCTACATAATTGCATATTTTGATATGCTCTATATAATATTACATATAAAGTTAAATACAGACCTCTATATTGTGTAACATATATATAGCTATATGGGGACTTCATATGGGTAAAACACCTAGTTTTATTATACATTTTATAGTGTGAGACCATATGTGTGTGTGTGTGTGTGTGTGTGTGTGTGTGTGTGTGTGTGTGTGTAAACAAATGCAGTTATATCTACTCATACATTTTTCTTCATTGCTTTCATTTGGTATCATCTGCCTCCATCCTGAAGAATATTCTTTTGTGTTTCTAATAGGATAGGCTTTCTGGTAAGAAATTCTTTCAGTATTTGTTTATAAGAAAACATCCTCTCTTTACTTACAGTTTTAAAGGACAGTGTCAATGGATGTGGTCTTTGGTTGACAGGATTTTTACTTCCTGTTCTCTGACCTGTCATTCTAGTGTCTTCTAGCTGCCACTGTTTTTGATGAGAATTCAGCTCTTCATTATGTCATTGTTCTCCTTCAGAAACGTGTCATTTATTTTTACTGTCATGAAATTTTTCTTTCATCTTTGTAGCTAAGTTGTGATGTACCAAGCATAGCTTTTTTTTTTAGTAGTTTGTTGGGAATGGTTTTCTTTTCTTTGTACATTTTTTGCTCCTTATGAACTGTTTATGTGTATAAAATGTTATTTTCTATTAAATTTGGAGGCATTTTACATAATTTGGTCTTTTTTCCTCTTTCTCTATGGGACTGAAATGACATTTATTGATTATTATTATCCCATTCCTCCTAGAACTCTGTTTACTTTTCTTAATTTTTTTACTCTCACCTTAAGAAAATATAACTTCAATTTGTTTGTCTTCAAATTTACTGAATATTTTTTCTTTTCCACTTTCAGTTTTCTGTTGAATCCATCTAGTATACTTCTTATTTTAGTAGCTGTGTTTTCAACTGAAAGGTATTATTTGAATATGAAGTGTCCTTGTCCTTTCAAAAGGTCCATGGGGAACAAATGACGTCCTGAGTGAATATGTATTATTGGCATGAACACAGCTGTCAAGGACCCCAATGCCTCAAACCCATTGGAATGGCAAGACCTTCCCCAGCAAAGCTCAAAAGAATGGCAAATTGTTCCCCTGGTCAAAATAAAAAAGTTAACTTTGGCTAATATCAGTATGTGAATAAAGTGTCAACTGCAGCTACCTGGTCCATGATGTTGATACTATTATATACAGCGCTCCAAACAGCTTCCTCCTCCCAGATGATTAGCTAACCTGTCTCCTCCTCCTTTGTGTTGTATTTAATAAATGCTCTGAGCTTCCAAGGTGCTGTTGGTGCATCTCCAGAGCATAAATCTTACCCAATTCCAGCCTTTCTGTATGTGAGTCTTCATTCCCTGACATCTCATAAAGTCTTTAAAGAGAGAATAAAGTAATATAAAAAAAAGCCATGTAAAGATGGGAAAATACACAGGGCATCTGGATCCTATGTGGTGCTTTGTTGACTTTAAATTTTTTGAATGCTAATTAGTGAGTGGCAACTGCTGAGAGACATTGGATGATGAGAGGGGCTGCTGAATTAAACTAGCCTATATACTTTAGAGATGGCTTGGCTTCAAAATGAAAGCTGAGAGATGTGTTGCATCAGGGGAGAGGTTATGACTTTGTTTCCACAGGAAACAAAAAGTTATGGTTCTCTTCAAAATTAATAAAAATCAAATTTGATTGGGGGAGACCTCTTGACTACAGACATGAATCTTGGCTACAGACATGAAGAGAGAAATCAAGAAAAACTACAGGAGAGGTTACATATATGCTGATCCCTCTACTATGGGAATAGCTCTGAGACTGGATAAAACATGATAAATCTTGTTGGCTACAGAGTCCTCATGACTTATTATTACTCGCCATCCTTTCATATGGCATGCATAGAGGTTTGGATATACAGTCCAAACAAATTTATGAAGTTAACATGTCTTTTACCTGCTCAAACATAAAACAAAAAAAAATCTTTAACTGACTTGTGCACACTACACATGCCATACTTGGTATTAATGCAGATTCACATGTTACCTTTAAAATTTTATGTGTTTTCAGAAAAAAAAAGGACCAGACACCAATAAAGATAAGTATCCCAGGTGATCCAGCCTCTCAGAATGCCTCTGTTGCAGTTTCCTCAAAATTCTGCATCCAGAACAACTTCAAAGCTGCTAGCTGAGGTGGTCCAACTTCACATCCAGCCAAGACTTCAAATAAGCTCTACACTTTCCCATCACACAGAGACTAAACAAAAAATAGTACAGCTAGCTCTCCCAGGACTAGACCATTATCTCAATTTTCTCAAGGTCCAGACAACAGGAAGCAGTCTAGAAAACATGATGCCCACATTCCCAAGAGGTGAGGTGGGTGTTTTTTGGTCATTTGGTAGGTTACGGATGCTTGTCATCATTTATAGAGGGTTGGTTACAAGTTGTTATTGGTCATGGTCAGGAAAAAGGCTGAACGAAGGAAATTAAATTCAGGAATTTCATTTTGAAAAGAAAAAAGGGGGATATAGGAATGATATGATAAAAGGGTAGGTTATTGAATCTGCTTTAAAGTAAAAATCAACTATTAATCTCAAATATTTTATATTCAGTATGGATTTTGTATGTTGATACAAATTTAAGGTTATTTTTATTATATATATATATATGTTTCTACTTTTATTTAAGATATTATACCTATGTAGTTCATTTAACAATGTAATGTAAATTTCTAGTCCTTAAAAAACTATTATTATAAACCATTTAGGATAATTAAGAAATGCAGGGTAGTAGTTAGTCATCTATAACAATCAAATTTGTAGTCATGTTAGGTATGTTTTCAGGGTCATAAAGAAATATATTTCAGCCTGTATTGACTATCCAAGGGAGGTCTCACCCTCTATGAGGAGGGGGTAGGGGTGGCATGGGGGTAGGTGGGAGGGAGCAGGAGAAGGGGATGGAGGGGGAACAGGAGTTGATATATAAAAGGAAAAAATTTAAATAAAAAATTATTTAAAAAATATATTTTGGATAGATGGTCTTTAAACACTTCAAAGACCTATAGAACATGCCACTTAGAATATTTTAATAACATAAGGCTTTTCATGACAGTGAGACATATCTGTTCCTGGTAGCACCAATCTACTTCAAAGAAGATGATGGGCATCAAATAACCTCCATATGGAGTTTACTTTCAATGTAGCAAGGCTAGCCATTTGGTCAAGAAACTGCCCTTGCCTTGACTGCTGACAATATGCTGCCCAAACTGGACAAGCAGAACACAGAAAGAAAGTGACTGCCAAACTTTGCCAAGACAAAGTAGGACAGTCCTTCAAAATTCCTGTTTCACAAAAAAAGTGTGTCAGATATTCTAGGCCTGTAGGCTGAAAATGGATGCCCCAATGTTGTAGAGAATCCTTGGGTGACCATCCAGGCAGCCAGATGCCTCTGTCATTTCTATAGTTTTGGAAGTTACTTGCTCAGCATTTCCTATTTACTTGGGTAATATTGTATCCTTCTCGAGTCTCTGATGGAGTTGAAGATGAGATAGTTATAGTTACAGTTTTTCTTGTTACCAGATTCAAAAGGAAACTCACAAAAATAGTGTAAAATATATAGGGTTGAGAGACATAAAAAGCTTAAGTTGTTTATCTAAGAAAATGTTTTGAGGTCTAAAAAGATAGTTTTGGGTTGATAATATAAGTTAGGATAAAAAGTAAATTAGGTACAAAACTGTAGACTTGCTAAGATAGGATAGATAACACAATTCTTTCTCCAAATTTGCCAAATACATACGGACTAAACATTGTATATATAATTCATACTTGATAATTGTTCATATTGTGTATAATTTTACTATGTTAGAGTTAAAACCTTTCCTTTTTATTTAGACATAAAGGGGAAGATTTTGTGGGATATTTGTACACTGTGTGAAGTGTGTTGCTGTGATTGGTGTAATAAAAACTGAGTGGCCAATAGCTAGGCAGGAGGTATAGGCAGGACTTCTTGATAGAGAGAAAGGAAGAGGAGGAGGAAGTAACAATGAAAATAATTTCATGTTTGGAGGTCACCACGACATGAGGAACTGTATTAAAGGATCCCAACATCAGGAAGGTTGAGAGTCGCTGCTTTAGAGAAAGTAAAGCTGGGAGTGGAAACGGGATACACACTGTCAGCCTGCATTCTAGTGAAACACCTTTTGCTTAGACTGCAATGATGCTTAGCCATTGAGTGACTATGAGCTATACTTACCCTAGATAAGGGAGTGACATGGCCTAGGGTCCAGTTTTCTTAAACTGTGCTTCATAATCAATATGTAGTTTTATCAGGCAAGAGTAAAAGACTTCTTATCATGTAATGATCAAAATTTAATTCAAGGTGCTAGAGAGATGGCTCAGCAGTTAAGAGTACTTGGTGCTCTTCCAAAGGACCCAAGTTCTCAGCACCCATACAAAGTGGCCACAACTGCCTGTAACTCTAGCTCCATGAGATCTTCTGTCTTTTTCTGGCTTCTGCAGGTACCCCATATGCACACGCACATACACACAGAAACATAATTAAATAAGAGAGAGAGCCTGGCCTGCTTCTTACCAGCTCCAGCACTTGGGAGAGCAGACCCTGCAACCTCACCTGGGCACCACAGTGGTGCTGACCCAGTGGATGGGGGCATGAGTGAGCCTGCCCAGAGGTCCTGAGAGTGGGAGAGCTGGGCCCTCACCCCTCATCCACCATGTGTTAGCAAGGATGAGGGAAAGATGCCCTCCCCCTTCTCCCCTTGCCCCCCACAGCAGGTGAGGAAGCTGAATCTGCCCCTCACCAGCACTTGAGAGAGTGGGCCCTGCACCTCGACTGTGCAACACAGTAAAGTTGGCCCTCTTAGTGCAGGTGTGGGCCAGCCAACCAGAGAACATGAGAGCAAGAGAACCGGTCCCATCCCTTGCTGCTTGCTGCGTAGGGTGGGCTAGCTGGGGCAGCACTGGGGAGCTCACTCTGGTGTTGAAGATGAAAGAGAGCTGGTGGGCTGACCAACCCAGCAACCACCCAGACACAGAACCAGGGCTATGAGTTGGCACACCCCATCATCTACCCCATCTAGGATCTGCTGGAGTATGTGAAGCGGGTGGTCCTGCAGACCCAAAGCATCAGGATCTCCATGACAAAGGACAACAACATGATATCCAAGAGGAGTACAAGTCAGGGGCCAGTTTCTATGGTGTAGTAAAAACCAGAGGCCTTGAACCAGACCAATGACTCATTGCAATGAACACTTGCAAGATGTATGGACTAAAAAGTATACTGTGTGACTGACTCACTGTGTCACACTACAGCTTCCATGATGAGAGTTTTCTTTCCTTTTTTTTTTTTCTTTTCCTTTTAAATTTTATCTTGTTTTATCCTGGTAGGGGAGGTTGCAAGGATAAAGGGCAGGTGGGAAGGGACAGGGAGATGAGTGGGATCAAAATGCAGGATGTGAAATCCACAAAGAATCAATTAAAAAGTTAAATTAAAAAAATAAATAAAAATAAACCTTGCTAGGTGGTGGTGGTGCATGCCTTTAATCCCAGCACTCAAGAGGCAGAGGCAGGCAGATCTCTGTGAGTTTGAGGCCAACCTGGTCTACAAAGTAAGTTCCAGGACAGCCAGAGCTGTTACACAGAGAAACCCTGTCTTAAAAAACAAACAACAACAACAACAAAAAAACAACCAACCAAACAAACAAACAAACAAAAAAAACCTTTTTAAAAATTAATGAAACTCGTAATGAATTGAAGGTATTGCTGGTGGTGCTGACTTACAGCCCATGACTTCACTGAAGCCATGGTTCTGGACAAGAGTGCACTTTGCAGTACTCATACCATCAGCCCGCAAAACGTCAGCCAACACTGCCTGAAACACCTTGGCATGGGTTCAAAACTGTCTTTGGTAGGAATTACAGTTTCTCAGACAAAAAGGAATCATGAAGGGAAATAGTTTAAGAAGCCCTGGTCTAGGATAGTTGGAGAAATAGGTGAATACCAAACATTCAAAGGGGAAACAGTTAAAAAAAAAAATGAGCCTTTGCTTAGGCAGTCAGGTAGAGGATATAATGCCATGTATCTACTTATCCAATCAAGGATACAAGAACTAAGCAGAAGATGTTGTGTTAAGTTCAGTTGAGTTTTTTCCACAATTATTTATTTTGTGTATGTGTATGTATGTATGTGTGTGTATGCACAAGCACAAGCATGTGAAGGCACATGTGTGTAGGCATCTGTGTGTACTGGAGTGCACATGGAGATCAGAGAACAACTTGTGGAGTCAGTTCTCTTCTTTCACCAGGTAAGTCCCAGGGATTGAACTTAGATTGTCTGGCTTGGCAGCAGTGAGCCTTCTCGCCGTGCCGTATTCAGTTTTAGATTTGCAATCAAGTTGTTGGGTAAAATCAGAAAAGAAGTTTGAATGGTCTTCAGCACACTCTAGAAATGCAAGGTGTGAGTAAGAGCGTCTGGAGTACGTATGTGTATTGAGAAAAGAGGGGATCTGAGAACAGTGCTTGGAGACCCTGGTATTTAAACAATGGGACTAAAAGGTAATTAATGGGAAGAAGAAAATAATTAGTGATAGACTCTGTAGAGGCAGTGGGACCTGCTGGGGCAACAGCCCACTTCCCTCCCACAGACACCTTACCATGTTACATCCTTTTTCCAGTTCTATCTTTGGTCCCTGCAACCCTTGCACAAAATCCAGACTGTGCGTCCAATTCCCTAACTAATTAATTAGAAAAGACCTAATAGATACATTATCCCCAGAAGTGTTATTGTCTTTCTAGCAACTTCCATCCAAATGTAGATCAATTCTACATCTTTAAGCGTCAGAAACAGTCCCCTGGCAACTTTACCCCATCCATCAAATGTCAGCATAAAGTACTGACAGTGAAGACCCATAGTCTCCATACCAGGCAGACTCATAAGCCAAAGTATCCTCCAGTTTAATTCCATGTGGACTTGCCTTCATAGTCTCTTCCACAGGTTCCCACAGGCCTGCCCCTGCCCCCGAGGGGGTCGGGGGAGATGGTCCATCCTGGAAAGGATTCATCAGTCAAAAATCCCTATAGTTCTTGGGAATCTGAAAAAAGAGACCTGTCACTTTAACAGACACATTCGTGCACACACAAAAATCAGCACAAAAAGCACATTAAAAGAGAAAGCATTCTGGGTGTGGATTTGGACAATCTTTAAGGATGCATAATTATTTTGCAGTAGTGATTCCAAGTTGTGGAAATCTCCAAACCAAAAAGAGATATCATCTTCTGAGAGAAAACCCCATTGCTAAATAATGATGAAGGGCTAAATGTTGGGGTATGTTCATTTTTAAATAGAAGAATAAATATACTCTCATAACTTCCAACCAAGGAGGAATGCTTAGGTAAATGTTTGAATTATCCTGGATTGAAGACTGGAGAATAAATTTTGAAAGAGCATCGCTGCTGTGGGATGTTCTGTATGTTAAATGTGTTGCTCTGATTGGTTAATAAATAAAACACTGATTGGCCAGTAGCCAGGCAGGAGGTATAGGTGGGACAAGGAGAGAGGAGAATTCTGGGAAGTAGAAGGCTGAGGCAGAGAGACGCTGCCAGCTGCTGCCATGACAAGCAAGATGTAAGGTACTGGTAAGCCACGAGCCACGCGGCAACTTATAGACTAATAGAAATGGGTTAATTTAAGATATAAGAACAGCTAGCAAGAAGCCTGAGCCATTAGGCCAAACAGTTTAAGTAATATAAGCATCTGTGTGTCTATTTTATAAGTGGGCTGTTGGACTGCTGGGGCTTGGCGGGACCTGCAGAGAAAACTCTAGCGACACATCATATTATTGGAGAGGGTAGAGTTGTAGAGACTAGAGATGGTGCAGCAGATGGAAGTGGGGAACGGTGGAATTTTAAAGGGCTTGAGTTTTTATGAAAACCTGGGTGAAAAGAGAGATGACTTATGTGCTTGCTCATGATGGTAGTTTGGGTCAGCCACTCCATTATCCTAGAGCTTAGTCCAGGGAGGAAAAACTCCATGGGTAGTTGCTGGATGAAGGAATATATTAGGATGGCTATTCATGTCATTCTCAGGAAGAAAGGAAATTATAAACGGTAGCCATGATCTAGTCAAAGGGGTGTGAACATGGACCACTTTCATTTTTTGCTTGTTTTTGGTTTTGTTTGCCTGCAGTACTGGGATCAAACCTAGGGCCTCACACATTCTGGAAAATCACTTAACTGCTGAGCTATATTCCTACACCCAATATGGATAACTTTTAAATGGCATTTTCTTTTCCTTGAAAAACAAGGGCGTATCATAAAACTGAAAACAATAATAGTTATAGCTTGAATGGAATCCAGAGATAAACATAATTTGAAGTAGGTAGGAGTGGTGCAATGCTGCCTTCCAGACATGGTGTGGCTGTTGCGCTCATGAACATCCAGCAGCTGTAGTTACTTGCACAAGATCAAGCCAGTCAAAATTCCAGCATGGACAGGGGAGAGTCTTGCAAGGCCTTGCTCCCAAGTGAGAAGCTGTTGATGGTTAATGGCTGCTGGGGGCGACAGAGACATTTTTCGTTGGAGGTTTGGCCATTGGTAGGTTTTTCCATGTTTCCGTGGATGGCCACATACTCATGTAGTAGTAGGCGTTTGGGAGGGGCAGGTGAAATTACAGAGTGTGGTGTGATCAAAATCCATTGTATACATGTATGAAATTTTCAAAGAATAAATAAATTATTATAAAAGCTAATAATTTGAAGAAGATAGGAGAAACATCAAAGAGCAGAAAAATGGCAAAATATGACACGGTAGAGAAAAGCAGGCTGGTGGGAATTCAGAGCCAAGAAGCTTGCAACAGACTAAGGCATCTTCTGAAAGGAATGAAAGAGCAAAGTCTCCACAAAGCACATTCCCACAGTCAGGACCGCCTGCTGGGCCCTACTGGGTAATTTCCATGGTCAAAGTCAGCTGGCAATGGATACATTTTTTCAGTCTCTACTCCTTATTCTTTGAACTATGCCACATCATCCATTTTATCTCCAAAGTAACCAGGGAGTAAATAACCCTTCTAAAGGAGAATGGGGGAAAGGAGGCACTACAACGTAATTTTGCCAATATAAGTTAGGAAACAACAAAGCCCTGAGACATTTAGTATATGTGAGTTTAGATCTCCAAATCCTGAATTCCGGGCTGACACACAGAATCTCAGGCTCATTTTCAGTACTGGAAACGGGGACCAGAAATGGCTGTAATCTATTAAAAGGCTAAATGACTAATAAGCTTGTCACTGTGCCAAATTCTGGGCACGCATCTCAAGTCCTAAGTGCTTGTGTTTTAACACATCCCTGTGACTCTGAAGTAGCAACACTTGCTGCAGGCATCCAGACATGTCTGTATGACACAGAGACAGACCCGGGAAGCTTCCACCAGGTGCCATGCACAGACAGAGAGTGTGATGAAGAACTGAGCGTTAGCAGCCCTTCTGGGTTGGAAGCCAGCGTTTCAGACTACAGGTTTTCCTAATGAGGGAAATATGAAAACCCCAACACACCTAATGTGAGCCTTTTGAGTAAATAAAGAACTCAAGACAGAACAAGAGAACTTGTGAGGAACAGAACACGTTGCATTATTGTCATCCTAGGAATAAATTAAGATCAGGGGACACGCTGGGCTCCACTTCAATGCTGCCAGTTCACATCTGACAGAGTGGTGCTTGGTACCACTTTGGATAAAACTATGACCATGAACTCAACAATCCTGTCAAGTGAACACAAATCATTCATTTTCTACAATAGAAGTCTGGCACTATCAGGCCTGGAAGTCAACCACAAATTGAAAATAAATAGGCTGGAATGAAGCATCATTTTAAAGTGGCATATATACTTTAAAATTTTTATTTGATGCTTGTGCATATAAAGGCACAGTCATTTGGCAATCTTGTCATTGAAGCTGAATCTATGTTTTGTTTGATTTTTGCCCAAAGCACATAGTTAAAAAAGTCTTTGATACCCAGGTTTTGTAAACCAAATAAGAGTATAAACTCTTTCTAGTCTTTCATTTTAAAAAAAAATGATTTTCACCAGTTTTCTATAGCTGTTTACCAACATCTAAATAAACGGAATTTTAATTTTAACTGCTCAAACTTTTCAATTTTTAAATGACTTTGCTCAGTTTTTGTAAAAACTTCTTTTAACACAAACCTTTCATTGGTCTATGTAATATTTGATAATTTGCCTAATTACAGTAGCAAGTACAACTGGCACAGACCGGTGTGGGGCAAACACTCCTGAGTCCGGGAAAGCATCGGCTCTATCTCTGGAAGGTGCCAGGAGCCCCCAGCATGTCAAGGTAGCTGCCAGCTGGAACTGCAAAGTAGGGCTGCTCCCCAGTAGGTTCTGAGACATTGAGGACACCAATTATCAGACAGTTCATTGGAAGCTGGCTACGTCCTCACGGTAGGAACTTAGACTCTGAAGCTGGGGAGATGGCTCAGTCTGTAAAGTGCATGCCACACAAGCATAGGGAGCTGAACTCAGGTCCCCAGCACCCACAGGAAAGCTGCAAAAGCACAGAGGTGCACAATTATGCCTCCAGTGCTGGGGGCTGGAGACAGGAAGAGCCTCGGAGCAGACTGACCACCCGGTCCAGCAAGATTGGAAAGCTCCAGATCATAAAGATGCTGTCTCAAAAACCAGGTAGACAATGACCTGAAGAGGACGGCTGACATTGGCCTCCACATGTATGCATATACACTCATGCACACATGCACATGCATACACATACGCACACAGATGAACTTAAACTTATAGATGCATACACATGCATACACATACGCACATGCATACACATGCATACACATACGCACACAGATGAACTTAAACTTATAGCAACAAGCTCTGTGAAGCTTAGCTTTTTATTCAGCATCCTAAAGATCTAGAGGTATGAATCCAGGGTCCAGGTACCACAGAACTACAAGGCATGCCAGCATGGAGAGGATCAGCTCAGAATCTAAATACTTTTAACAGCTGTGAATTCCTCAGACGTCCCCTACAGGGAGCTTGGTGTGGGAAATGATGGTGCAGCCCTATTACATGCTAAATCACTCTATGAACTATGTGGATCCCACAGGGCATCCAGAACACAATTCTTCAAATGCCTGGATCAAGGCTGCTATGCAGACAATGATCAGAAAACACTTGGACAGAGCTGAGTGTAGTGGTACCTGCCTACAACTCCATCCAGCACTTTGGAGTCAGAGGCAGGAGGATCACTACAAGTTTGAGACTTCATAGAAATTTCCAAGCTAGCTGGGGTTATTGACAAGACTGCCTCAGAGAGAGAAAAAAAACACCAGACAAATAGCAAAACAAAAGGTCTAAATAAATAAACATACCATAGAGAAAGTTATGCAAGGTGCTGGGCAGGCTGCATGCTGTATTTCTGTGTGTTAGAACAGAGGGCATTGGTGGTCTTTGCTACTTTGTACACATATGGCTGTACACAGGTTCAAACTAGAAGGGAGAGCCAGAAATTGCTGTCATCTCTCCAGGACAAGGCACTAGGTTGTCTGGGATCTAAATTAGAAAGGAAAGATGCCTTGTTCAATATAGATCCACACTGTTCACATTTTTCTCTGTGTATATATCTTACATAAATCCAGTAGATAATAATTCATGAAGACCCGCTGTAAGATCCTGTATTTTGCTTTAAAATTAATTTCCTAACCTCAGAGAGGTAGGCAAAGACCTACTTATTCACCAGCTCACTAAGGGGGTGAGTTGGAGTCTTAACATTATTCCCTTTGTCCTTCCTAGTGATTTAGGAGCCTAGTGCCTGGGCTGTCCTGAAGACCTTCTGCCTGCCTGAGTTTGCTGTTTGACCATTATTGGCCTGGCCCTATTCAACACACCACAACCCTCCCAAGTGTAGCTTTGATCTTACAGTCCCTTAGTCAAAAACCAGCACTTGGAGCTGAAGAGATGACTTAGAAGTTGAGAGCATTTGCTACTCTTACAGAGGATTTGGGCTAGGTTCTCAGCACCCACATGATGGTTCACATCTGTAATTCCAGTTCCAGAGACTCTGATGCCCTCTTCTGGCCTCTGTGGTGCACACACACACACACACACACACACACACACACACACATGCATGCATGCAAGCAGATATTCATACACATAAAATAAAAATAAACCTTCTTTTTAAAAACCTACTAATTTCTCCCTACTTTTTGTCTTTTGTTTTTGAAAATTTCAAATAATAATCCAAATGGTTAAGTAAGGAAGTGTTTTTGCTGGAATTATAATGGAAAACTTAGAGACCTCAACTTTGGCTTCTACAGGTATACTTTCCAGGTATACTCACTCTCATCAGTTTGGGCTTCTTATTCTGGTATTTTTCTTTATCTTGTTTATATGATACAATGTGACATATTCATATACGTATATCACCATTGATTATCTGTGCAAACGACCACCTGTTGCGTTGCTCCTGTGGCAGGTTAAGGTTTAACACATGTGCAAGACATTCCTCCACAAAATGAAATCCATTCACCCCTTCCCAGACCTTCTGTACAGTGATTCTCATTGCTTGTTCTCACATTATCATTAGGTACAGTTAGGAAAGAGGCCATTTCTTTGCTTTCTTCTGCATTTTCTTTGCTCGTTGTTCTGTTGCTTAGTTTTGTATGTATCCCTCACCCATCTCCCTCAGTGGACTCAGACACACTCATGACCTCAGCAGTACCTCTCCTAGCCATCACCTCTGAAGCTTTCTGTGGGTTTTTGTTTGTTTGCTTGTTTTCATATTTAATGTCATGACTATCCAGCAATTGTCTTGAAGGCATGATTATAAAAATCCTTCCCATTTGTCCCCTAGGGCAGCTCTTCATTCTCCTGAATCTCATCTTCAAGTTTCTCGGTCATGTCCTCCATTTTGCAAAAATTGATTGTCCACTAGATTATCCAGTGGCTGCCTTGAAATGGTGAACTGAGATATAAATGCAAAATAAATAAATAAATTTGATTCACCCTAACTGTGTGTGTGTGTGTGTGTGTGTGTGTGTGTGAGAGAGAGAGAGAGAGAGAGAGAGAGAGAGAGAGAGAGAGAGAGAGAGAGAAATACACATGTATATGTACATGTATGTGGGGTGCACACCCCCATGTTTGCACCTGTGTAGGTCAGAAGTTGAGGTAGGATTCTTGCTCTATTGCTCTCTGACTTATTTTTTGAGACAGAGTCTCTCAAAGAACCTGGAGCTCACTAGATTGACTAGAATTGTGAGCCAGAAAGCCCTGCCTTCACCCCTCCTGCTCTCCTATCCTCTTACCCTCTCCCACCCTCACCTCTCCTGTACCAGGCTTTCTTTTACCCACCAACCAGCTCCCAAATTATGGCATGGAGACTTAATATTAGTTATGAGTGCTCAGCCTAGCTTAGGCCCATTTCTTGCTAGCTCTTATAACTTAACCTGTTTCTCTTCATCTATGTTTTGCCTTGGGGCTTTTTACCTTTTCTTTCTGTATGTCCTACTTTTCTTGCTTCTTCTGTGTCTGTCTGTCTGGTAGATGCCTAACTGGCTGACCTCAGTTGTCTCCCTCTCTTTCTCTCTAGTTCTCTTCATTTCTCCTCCTCTTCCCCATCTCTCTCAACCCTAGATTTCTCCTCCCATTTATTCTCTCTGCCAGCAAGCCCTGCCTATCCCTCTCCTGCCTCACTATTGGCCATTCAGCTTTTTATTAGACCAATCAGCTGCCATAGGCAGGCAAGGTGAAACAGCAACACGTCTTTTCATAATTCAACAAATGCAGCATAAACAAATGTAACACACCTTTACCCAGCTAAAATAATTTTCTGCAACACCCTCCCATTCTCCCATCCCCTCACCCTCTCCCACCCTCACCCCTCGCACCCTCCCACTCTCCCCTCACCCTCACCCCTCCCACCCTCCTATCCCCTCACCCCTCCCACTCTCTCTCTCTCTCACACACACACACACACACACACACACACACACACACACACACACACACACGGAAGGAGCAGCCCAGCCTCAGGGGAGGGAAAAGAAGACAGGAGAAGCTTTGAGGAAGAAAAGACAGCTAAGCTAAGAGCAGAAGGGAAAGCAGGTGTCCTCCAGACACCTGGTGTCCTAGCAGAGACATAGAATGCGCAGGAACCTGAAGCAGGGACAAGCTGAGCACATCCATAGGACTTGTCTTCCAGTCTGATGGTCTCAGACTTGAATGAAGTTTCTGTCCTTCATCTCATTCTTCTCTTACTTTCCGCCATGTTTAATCCACAGGCCTGCACTGTTTTATGCCCGATTCCTTCCACAGGGAATGAAGTTTGCCTCTGTCTCCACTGTCGCCAAGTTGCTGTAATCTCTGTCTCTCTTTCTCTGTTTCTCTGTCTCTCTGTCTCTCTGTCTCTCTCTCTGTCTCTCTCTCTGTCTCTCTCTCTCTCTCTCTCTCTCTCTCTCCCTCTCTCTCTCTCTCTCTCTCTCTCTCTCTCTCTCTCTCTCTCTCTCCCTCTCTCTCTCTCCTTTCTTCTCCTCTCTCTCACCTCATTCATTTCAACCCATGAGTTCTGAAGGTTGACACAAACTTTGGCTACTTACTTCCTCATGATTTTCTCAAGTTGATGTCAAAGATCTTTCAAAGTATATAAACACAAATGCTGGTGCAGGTACATAGCCACCACCATCCCACCCCCCCACAGAGGACACTTAGTGGGCAGTTATTCTACACATTGATCTTCTAGATGTTGCTAATTCCTACTGACAATTATTTGCTGAGTGCCTAGCATGTTTCAAGCACTACTTTAGGACCAAGACTCCCAGCCATTGCAAAGCTTACAGTGTAGCAAGGGAAGACACAGCAAAGAAAGAAATGTATCTGCCAAGAGGTAAATACACAAACTATACTGTGCTACACTTTCCTATAGATTAAGGGCATTGTTCCTTGTCCATACATATTTGTATCATGATTTCTTTAACCTCTAGGGGACCTACTGCAGTATCCTTGTCCTTCCTCTGTCATGTCCCTTTCCAGCAAAAGGCTCAGGGTCTGTCTTTCACACTACACATAATTGCTTGATTCTACTTTGAACCCAGGTTACATCTTGAGCCACTTCTAAAGCACATATAGTTAGTTGCTCTCCTACCCAAGCCATGGTCCTTGGGATAGGAGGATTCATTCGCAGCAAGCATTGTACTCTCTGTCCTCAATTCCTAACACACATCAATCAGCCACTACCCGAGGGACCATACAATGGCTTAGATTATTTTCTAGACACATCCAAGCAATCTACACCCATGTCTCCAGATCAGATGTCCAGTCTGTGCTCTAGCCATTCTGATTCCCATCATCCCCCACAAAACTTCCTGGGGGACAATCCAACTTCCTTCTTAAGATAAATGATGCTCCTTGTGGTTTGGAAGTTAAATCCAACACCTACAAATAGGCTTCCTTTGTTCTTCCTAAATGATCCACCATTAGAGATCATAACCCAGGACTCTCCATCCTGAGCTCCAGATGACATAAACTCCATGATGCAAAAATTTACTCCGCAGTGAGACTGAGTCAAGTTTCTGTAAGGGGCTCTACAACCTCCAACACAGTGACCCAGGCCAGGCTCCTCTAGGATTACTCTGCCACGCAGTCTACTGTGTCAGTTGCTTTTCTGCTGCTGTGATAAGAATATAGCACCTGAAGCAGCTTACAGAAGAAATTTTACTTCTGTCCAGAGGGAAATTCCATAATGGCAGGGGAGGCATGACAGCAGGCAGCTGGAGCAGGGAGCTGAGAGATCACATCTTCATCCACAAGCAGGAAACAGAAAATAATGAACTGTAAATGAGGGGAAGCTATAAACTCTCAAAGTTCACCCCCAGGGATGTACTTCCTCCAGCAAGGCTGCACCCCTTATAAACTCTATAACTCTGCAAACATTGCCAGCATCTGGGGACCTAGTGTTCAAACATGTAAGCCTATGGGAGACCGTTCTCATTTAGATCACCACATCTACTTTCCAGCTACTCCAAACCATGGTTTCCTGATATCTTTATGGTTATGATTTGTCACTGAGGTTTTGTTTATTTCTCTTCCATTTTTTTTTTTTTTGGACAGGCTTTTGTTGTGTAACCCAATCAGGCTAGAGCTCTCAACAAAGTCCAGTCAGACCTGGAACTCATGGTCCTCCATTGCCCCCAATAAAGGATACCTCTGTCACCCTCTTGTCCCCAACACTAGCCCTATGCAGTCACTAATCTATCTTCTATCTCTATAGATTTTCCTGTTCTGAACATTTCATACCAATGGAATCAGAGGATATTTGGTCCTTTGTGCCTTCTGTCTTTAATTAGTATAGTGCCTCCAAGGTTCATCTATATGAAAGAGTTCATCAGAACTCTATTCTGTATTATTGATGAAAAGGGATTGTTTTCAGATTGAGGCTCTTGAAAGTAACACTACATGCATATAATAGGTTGAATCATTGTTCCCACCTCTGTTTTCTTGTAGTAAAATAATACTTCTACAGTCTTTGCCTGTAACCTTCTGCTGTGGGCAGACCATACTCCCTGGTTCATCAGAGTTGGGCTCATCCATGTGTATTGGTTAAGCTAATGGGTCGTCAGCAGAAGTGGTGACAGGTCATTTTGGAGATGAAGTTTTGAGTAGCATGACAGATTTTCCCAAGACAGTCAAGTCATCTTTTTTGACTTCATCGATTTTAATTCCTGATGCCTCGACCAAACTATGTTAAATAGCTTCACTTTTTCACCCATAAATTTCTCTGAGTATGGCTCTACTGTGATATTTTTCGTGTTCAAAGTTCTTGAATGTTTTTGAGGTTTTCAGCTTTCATCCATTCTTCTCCTTTTATCTGACATTTCCTTTTCAAAGACTACACCCATAACATTCTGTGGCCCTGTATATAAGTTATTTCAACAACAGAAAAACCCTCTCCACTCTGTAAAGACTGTCTTTCCACTACTTGTTTGAAACTTGTAAAGATTCATAAATCTTAAAGTAAGTTTAGCTTTACAAAGACCGAGTCAGTTGAGAGGGAATTATAAATTCACTTTACCCTCTTCAGAATAAGGCTATATTTATGGTAAGATTCGAAGGAGATGGGAAGACAGCAAAATATGATAAGATGCGCTTTTTTGAACTCAGAAGAAAAAAATCACAGAGGCAAGTGGCTTAATTTTATTTTTAAGGCAATCTTTACCACTCATTTCCACTAATGTGTCTTCAACTTTTGTTCTTCTATCCATTCAAAATATATTTATTGATATCATATTGTGAGTTAGAAATTAGAAAAAAAACTTGCCCATAAATTGGAATTCAAAAAATATCTGAGGAATTTGTCTGGGTTGCTTAAGGAACAAAGATACAAATACAATGGTTTCTTGAACTTATATTATTAACAAATTGATTAGGTGGTTTATTAATAAGTTAATAAATATATTATTGGTAAATTAGCTATGTATTGGTGAGTTCATAAATAATCTTAATATTTATTGAGAATGCATATGCAATTTAATTGTTCTTACTTTAAAGACAGTAAATATAGAAAAACAAAGCACTTAGGAATGCACTGGGTGAAACGGCATTAAATCCAATTAGTAATGGCTTAACTAAGCAGAAATTTATTTTTCTCATATAAGAAAATATATAGATTTCTAGAAACAAAATAATGGACAATTTCATGTTCTATATTTCTGTGGTCTTTTTTGGTCTTTCTTCCTTGTAGCTTCAATCATAACATACCTGTTTATGATATATTCTATACACATTCAATACAAAAAGAAAAAGGAAAGGATCATGTACTAGCCATTTCTGTTCCTTTTACTAGAAAAAAATTAGATCTCTCATCCCACTCAATGCTTTAGGTTCATTAAATCATTTAGATTCATTGTCTCATTCAATTATCTACTTTTAAACGTTCTTTTGGTGAGAGATTATGGTAGCAAAATTTCAAATTTTAATAGGTATAAACAGTTATATACAGCATGCACAACTGAAGTATAGTGGACTTGGTATAAAAATAAATTCAACATTACTTTTAATCAAGGGTTTACATATCCATTGTCTTCTTGGAGTTAATGTTGTTAAATATTAATCTGACGTCATCCATATATTGCTCTGCTGTAGTTACTCTGCCTGTTTTAATTTTTATACTTAAATTTCTTGTTTTCTTTCATGGTCTGAGGTATCATTAAAATATGTCTGAGTTTGTATTCACTTTTATTTACCTTGTTATGAACTTGGCGGGTTCTATAAATCTGAAAGCTTCTAATCTTCTTGGGGTTTTAGAAGTTTTCATTTAATTTTTTCAAATATTGTCTCTTCTACATCTTCATTATCTGTTTCTGGAATTCGTAAGAATATTAGAAGCTCTTTGTTTCTAGTTCTCATTACTTTTTTCATTTTTATTAAAAGCAAAGTTGAAATGTTCTTGGCTAAGAAAATCAAACATATACAAATTGTCAGTGAACAAATGCAATATGATGTCTATAAAATTTTTTTAAAAATCCCTGTTTTTGTAGAAAGTTGAGATTGTTTTAAGTCATTGCTTGAGGTTTGGATAAAACTATGTTCTGGAACAGATTGAAATAGTAGTCAGGAAGATAGCACAGGTTGCTCATGGCTTTTCCACAGAAGCTGGTGGCCTCACTCACGGAATATATGTGGGATACTCATCTGTTCTCAGTGGCTGCTGCTGTTCTGTTGATTGTTCACTTTCCACATTACTCCCCCTTGTTAACTTCTTTTCTGTTTGTATAATATCCTGAAAGTGTTGCTCAGCTCAACCACTCATCTCCCTGATTCACTTTCCAACCAGTTCAGTGCACTAACCACACCACATATGGAGCGTTCTTTATTTCAATAGCTGTGTTCTGATGCGACTGTCAATTGACGTTTGTTGTCAGCCAAGAGCTTAACCTAGGCTGAGAATCAGGGACTCTTATTCCTTTCCATGTGGTCTGAAGTTATCGGGGTGCTTTGCAACAGGGAGTAGTTTAGTTCCAAAAGCAACTATCCCAAAGATTCACGTGGTAGTCATGCAGCTATTATGATTTAGCCTTGGGAATACCATTGTTATGGAATATTATTTTAAGATGTGTTACATTCATGTATGCTGTGGAGTGTTTGTTTTATGATGTAAAGATGTGTTGCATTCTTTTTTTTTTCTTTTTTTTTTAATTTAATTTAATTTTATTTTACAGTACCATTCAGTTCTACATATCAGCCACGGATTCCCTTGTTCTCCTCCCTCCCGCCCCCTTCCCCTTCCCCCCAGCCCACCCCCCATTCCCACCTCCTCCAGGGCAAAGCCTCCCCCCAAGGACTGAGATCAACCTGGTAGACTCAGTCCAGGCAGGGCCAGTCCCCTCCTCCCAGGCTGAGCCAAGAGACCCTGCATAAGCCCCAGGTTTCAAACAGCCAACTCATGCAATGAGCACAGGACCCGGTCCCACTGCCTGGATGCCTCCCAAACAGATCAAGCCAATCAACTGTCTCACCTATTCAGAGGGCCTGATCCAGTTGGGGGCCCCTCAGCTATTGGTTCATAGTTCATGTGTTTCCATTCATTTAGCTATTTGTCCCTGTGCTTTATCCAACCTTCGTCTCAACAATTCTCACTCATATAGACCCTCCTCTTTCTCTCTAATTGGACTCCCAGAGCTCCACCTGGGGCCTAGCCGTGGATCTCTGCTTCCAGATCCCTCAGTCATTGAATGGGGTTTCTAGCATGACAATCAGGGTGTTTAGCCATCCCATCACCAGAGTGGGTCAGTTCGGGCTGTCTCTCGACCATTGCCAGCAGTCTATTGTGGGGGTATCTTTGTGGATTTCTCTGGGCCTCTCTAGCACTTTGCTTCTTCCTATTCTCATGTGGTCTTCATTTATTATGGTCTCCTATTCCTTGTTCTCCCTCTCTGTTCTTGATCCAGCTGGGGACTCCTGCTCCCCCAAGCTCTCTTTCCCTCGACCCTCGCCCTTCATTTCCCCCACTTATGTCCAGGCTGTTCATGAAGATCTCATCCATTTCTCCATCATTGGGATATCCCCATGTCTTTCTTGTGGTCCTGTTTTCCAGGTAGCCTCCAGAATATATAAGGAACTCAAGAAATTAGACATCAAAATGCCCGACGGTCCAATTAAGAAATGGGTGATAAAACTAAACAGAGAATTCTCAACAGAGGAAACTCAGATGGCTGAAAGACATTTAAGGAATTGCTCAACATCCCTAATTATCAGGGAAATGCAAATCAAAACAGCTCTGAGATATCACCTTATACCTGTCAGAATGGCTAAGATCAAAAATACTGAAGACACCTTATGCTGGAGAGGATGTGGAGCTAGGGGAACTCTCCTCCACTGCTGGTGGGAATGCAAGCTTGTACAGCCACTTTGGAAATCAATATGGCGCTTTCTTAGAAAATTGGGAATCAATCTCCCCCAAGATCCAGCTATACCACTCTTGGGCATATACCCAAAGAATGCTCAATCATACCACAAGAGCACTTGCTCAGCTATGTTCATATCAGCATTGTTTGTAATAGCCAGAACCTGGAAACAACCTAGATGCCCTTCAACTGAAGAATAGATAAATAAAATGTGGTACATATACACAATGGAATACTACTCAGCAGAGAAAAACAATGACATCATGAGGTTTGCAGGCAAATGGATGGATCTAGAAAAAATCATCCTGAGTGAGGTAACCCAGACTCAGAAAGACAAACATGGTATGTAGTCACTCATAGGAGGATACTAGATGTGTTTCATTCTTTTATGTTGCATTTGTTTAAGTCTGTGAGGCTGTATTACTTTGCCTGCCTAAAACATCTGATAGGTCTAATAAAGAGTTGAACAGCCAATAGCTAGGCAGAAGAGAGAAATAGATGGGGCTGGCAGGCAGAGAGAATAAATGCGAGAGGAAGAGAGGAGCAAGAAAAGGAGAAGGAGAGAAGGACATCAGGGGCCAGCCACACAGCCAGCCTCGGAGTAAGAAGGGAAGAAAGACATATAGAATTAAGAAAGGTAAAAGCCCAGAGGCAAAAGGTAGATGGGATAATTTAACTTAAGAAAAGCTGGCTAGAAACAAGCCAAGCTAAGGCTGGGCCTTCATAAGAAAGAATAAATCTCCATGTATTTATTTGGGAACTGGGTGGCAGGCCCCCAAAGAGTGAAGAATAAAAAACAACCAACTACATATTATCATACAACTCCTGCCATCACCCTAAGCCTACACAAACCCAAGGGTGGGACTGTAGATTCAACCTCTTAGTGGAAAAAATATCAAAATCATGCCATAAAGGAGAATGTGAAATAGAGGATGTAACCAAGGCCACTTAATAAAATACAGTCTATCTCATTCTATCCCTCTTTTGATGGTGACCCTTCTAAGACTCCTGGCTACTTTAGTGGGCTACCTATACATACTGTCCCTCCCAATGGGGCAGTCTCATGGTAGGGATTCTCCAAAAGCTCAGAACAGCCTATACAGCAGCATAGTGACCTCTGGTTACTGCTCTGGCTCCTATTCTGTTTTTCCCCCCTTTAGAAGGTTTTCCATTTCCAGCAAACACACAGTCCTCTTTGTTGTTTTAAAGCTTGACCATGTATTTCTTTTTATTATCTTTTGGTGGTTGCCATATGACTGGAAGGTTTTAGTGTTTCCTCAACCCATCATACTGAACATAATTTCCTCAGGCTAGAACTTTTACTGTCCACATTTTGCAGTTAAAGAATCCGAGGCTTAGAGACGTGAGGTTACTTCCTAAAGCTCGAGAAATTGAAACCAGTTGACTCCAAAGTTATAGTGCTCTACTGATGCTCCTCATAGTTCTTGCCCATGTCCCAAATATTACTAGAGATAAATGAGACAGATTTCATCAGCCATACATATAAATCACCTCCAGTCCCTTGTAATCAAATCTCACATATGAAGAATTTTAGTATCATCAATAGATATGGCTTATGAAACCTTTGGTATCTTGAATCTAGCAGCTTCTTATCCTATCATTTCAAAAGATATATGTCACCATTTTAGATAGAGAATTATTTACAAGAAAAAAATACAATTTTATAACTTATAACTGGTACTTAATAGGCAGAAGAAGTATAGATAACTTTTAAATAATATTATATCATAACCTAAAATCATGTGCTTGAAAGAGCAATAGTTAGCTTTGTAAGCTTCTCTTTCAGTAAATTTTCTGAATAGTTTTCAAAATACATCATTTGTGGAAGTCGGTAATCTTCCTTTAAGTTGATGTGCATGGACAGACCTCAGGGAGCTAGGCCATCACACCTACCTGAAATAGGAAGCCTAGCTTTATAGTTGTTCTTTATGGATTAGTAACTTGCTCACAGTGTGCGGATTTAATGAAAACTTAGATTTCAACTTTGCACAGAGGATCCTCATTGGCCCTTTCTGCACTCCCACCTCCTCCACATCCTTTTTTTCTTCGAATTTCAGTATCTTACAACTAAACATGAAATTCTTAACCAAGCTCTCGGTGTGCTCCAAGGTATCATTTCCTATATGTGGCACAGTACAACTGTAAAAAAAAAAATTATGTGAAAAAAAAAACCACATGAAAATAGATTTTTTTTAAAAAAGCACAGCAATCACATGAAAATTTTAACTTGTTTATACTTCCAAGTACATTAAAACTTTTTTTTTTTTTGGTTTTTCGAGACAGGGTTTCTCTGTATAACAGTCTTGGCTGTCCTAGACCTCTCTATATAGACCAGGCTGGCCTCGAACTCACTGAGAACCTCCTGCCTTTGCCTCCCAAGTGCTGGGATCAAAGGCATGTGCCGCCATCACCTGGTGTACATTAAAACTTTTAAAAATAACTAATATTTCCTGCTTTATCAAGACCAAAGATATGTACATATTTAAAGATAGGGAGAAATCTAATGTTATACTTTAATCTGTACTCTTTCTATGGGCAAATAAGATCATATGTGTTTACAATTAATGAAAAAAGAGGACACGGATTTGGAAGGGAGCAAGGAAGGACATATGGGAGGGCTTGGAGAGAGGAAAGGGAAGGGTGAAATGATGCAATTATAATCTTAAAAAATAAAGAAAGCTGGGCGGTGGTGGCACACGCCTTTAATCCCAGCACTTGGGAGGCAGAGCCAGGCGGATCTCTGTGAGTTCAAGGCCAGCCTGGTCTACAGAGCGAGATCCAGGAAAGGCACAAAGCTACACAGAGAAACCCTGTCTCGAAAAACCAAAAAAATAAAAAATAATAAAGAAAACTCTATGTTTGAAAACATGTATATATTGTAGAAGAGAGAACTTAAGTTCATGAACATGAGCGTCACCCCACAGTTGCTATTTTGGGTTATAAGACGTGTAAAATCAGTAACGACTCTGGCAGGTTTTTAAGAACATGTTAGGTTGTTGTTAGGGGACCGCAGTTGCAGTCAGTTGGCAGAGCACTTATGGGGCATCCTAGGAGCTCTGGGTCTGATCCCAGGATCTCACAGTCCACAATTAAAAAGGAAAATGTTTTTCCCACAATGTCCCAAGTAAGGGTGAAATGAGGACAGAGTATTGAGAACTGAAGAGCCTCATGTCACACGCCTGTGATGCTCACACGTGGGAAGGAAGATCAGAAGTTCAAGGCCATCCTCAGCTGCATAGTGAGTTTGAGGCCAGCTAGGGCTACATGAAACCTTGTCTCAAAGAATGTTTTTGCTATTAGGTACATATATTCACTGTGTTATTCAGTGGATCTGTTGCACTTATTTCCCACCTAACTGAAAACGTGTATCCTTTGACTAACATTGCCCCAACCTCTCCTGCCCCAGAAAGCCCTAGCTATACTCCATTATATACTGGGACTTCAAATTTTGTTTTAGATTTCATATAGAAGTATGATCATGTTGTGTTTACATTTCTGTACCTAATTATATCTAACATAATATCCCCCACGTTCATCCATGTTGCTGTGAATGATTATGGAGTTTCTTTCTTTTTCGCATGTGCATGCATGTACATATGGGCATGAGGACAAGCTTGGTGTCCCCTCAGCTATCTGTTTCCTTTGAGACAGGATCTTTCATTGGCCTAGAACTCACCAGTGAGGCTAGACTGGCAGTCACAGAGGTCTTGCAGTCTCTATCTCTCCAACACTGTGACTACATTCTCCACACCACAGTTTTATTCACTCACCCGTTGATGGATATATAAGTTGATTCTCTGTCTTGTCCGTTGTAAACACTGCTACATTACCCATGAAAGTGCTGACAGCTCTTCAAAATATACTGATTTCACTTCTTTTCTGTTTATGCTCAGAATGGGGATTACTGGATTCAATGTTAGTTCTATTTATTAGTTTTTAAAGTATTTATTTTTAAAATGTTGATTGTTTATATTCATTGTACATGAGGACACTTTCATATAAATATATATTGTTTGTTTAAATTTTTTGAGAAACCTCCATACTGTTTTCTGCAATGTGCTGACTTATAAGCCCATCAATGGTGCACAAGGGATCCCTTTCATCTGCATCCTGGCTGATGGTTATCTTTTATTTTTTTTAATAGCCTTCCTAATGGATATGAGATGATATCTCACTGTGATTTTAATTTACAGTTCTCTGAAGATTTATACTTTAAATTTTAAATATGAAAAATTCACCATATAATCCTTTCTTTTTCACTTCTCCACAGAGGAGAAACTGGCTTGTATTCGGGAACTTCTGCTCTACATGATATGAGTTCTTCCTTGTCTGCCCTTGTTCCAGCCTAACAGTAGTTGAAGCATCATCTGTCACCAGCATATCACTGTCCATTTTTCCTCCAGGCCCATGCTCCCGGATTGGCCTCCTGGAGAGCGCATTTGTTGAGGCTTCTTCAGTGACCTACTGCAGAATGGCTTTGTCCCCTTCCCCAGACAGATGTGCTGCTTCCACTCTTATTCTTGTGTCCTTGAATCACATGGAAACCAGATGTGTTGGTCCTAAGTGACTGCATAAATTTCCACCTCCTTAGAAATCAAAATCTAGAGCTGGAAAGATAGCTCAGTGGTAAGAAAACCTACTGATCTTCCAAGGGAACTGAGTTCAATTCCCAGCACCCACATCAGATTGCTCAGAATTGCCTGTAATTCCAGCTGTGGGTTGGGAAGGGGCATTATATTCCCTCTTATGACCTCCATCATCACCAACACACACATAGGGGATATACACATAAAGAAAATATTTAAAATTATTTTTAAAATATATGTGATTTGAAGGGTTTTCTTTGGTTAGATAATTTTATTATTTTGTGGCGTTTATTTACTTTATCACATCACAAATCATGGGTTGTGTCATGATTGTAAGTGGCTAAATCTTACATCTCCTTAGAAAAACATAGCACTATTGGGTGACAATGGCATTCTGTGGAGGGCTTCAATTTTTGGTCATGGTGGTGAGAGTTTTGCACAGTCATGTGCTGTTATGACTTGAATAGTCATGCTATGTAATCAATAATCAATAATCCATTTACCCAAAGGTTTGGGTATTGTTAAGGTTTGGAAACATGTTAACTCGAGTTTATCTATGTAGTTAAAGATTTCAACACTATTCATAAAATATCCAAAGAAAAGAAGGAGGCATTAGGCTTTAAATGTGTTCTAGAGTCACCAATCTTAACCCTTCGGAAGACACAGATTCCCTCCTAACATCATATAGTTCACAGGACTCTTTTGTTGGGATGTGTATTGAGAAACTGTAACCTGCCATGAACAGAGATCAGGGTTAGACTGGGGCAGGACAGCCTTTGTTTCTGGAAGTGAAAGTGGAGTTGGCATTCCCCAAGCATGTGGCTGCATGGGAAAGGGGTATGTGCTTGGCAGTAAAGATGGGGTTTTGTAAAGAAGAGGAATGCATATTGGATAAGTAAATAATAATTCCCACTACACCTTTTTAAGTGAATTTCTACTTTTCTAACTGAAGTACTTTGAATGTAGTTGGTCCCCATAAGCTCATAGGGAGTGGCACTATTAGGAGGTGTAGCTTTGTTGGACTAGGTGTGGCCTTATTGGAAAAGTATATAACTATGGAGATGGGCTGTGAGGTCTCATATATCCTCAAGCCATACCACATCTCAGACAAATTCCTTTTGCCTGTGGGTCAAAGTGTAAGAACTTTCAGCTGCTTCTCCAGCACCACGTCTGCCTGCATGCTGCCTCGCTTCCTGCCATGGTAATAATGAACTAACCCTCTGAACTGTAAGTGAACCACCCCAACTAAACGTTTTCCTTAATAAGAGTTGCTGTGGTCATAGTGTCTCTTCACAGCAATAGAAGCCCTAATTAAGACAAGTTGGTACCAGGGATTTGGGTATTGCTGTAATAGGCCTGACCATGCTTTTGTTTGAAGGAATATGGACCTTGGGACTTTAGATTAGAAAAGCAGTTGAGCCGGGCGGTGGTGGCACACGCCTTTAATCCCAGCACTCGGGAGGCAGAGCCAGGTGGATCTCTGTGAGTTCGAGGCCAGCCTGGTCTCCAAAGTGAGTTCCAGGAAAGGCACAAAGCTACACAGAGAAACCCTGTCTCGAAAAACCAAAAAAAGAAAAAAAAGAAAAAAAGAAAAGAAAAGAAAAGCAGTTGAACACTAAGTTCTGCTTAATGGGCCACACTAGTAGGAGCATGGAAGACAGTGGTGCTGAGTGTGATTTGATGAACTGTGGGGTCCTGGCTCAAGAGGCTTCAGAGGAAAATATGTGACCTAGAGACCATTCTTGTGATATTTTGGTAAAGAATGTGGCTGCTTTTTGTCCTTGTCTGAAGAGTCTACCTGAGACTAAAGTGAAGAGTTTTGGATTAAGTCCCTTTGCAGAGGAAATCTCAAAACAGCCTTCATCATGTGGTTACTAATGATCATGCTTATAAAGATTTATAACAAAAAGGAACAAGCTAAGCAAGGAAAAATACAAAACGTACAATTGGAGAAGAAAAGGAGCACCAGGAAGTAGAATGGAAATAAGTGCTGTGTTCAAAGAGATAAATAGAGATTAAGAAAGGGAGTGGTGATCTGAGGTCAAGATCCTACCCAGCTAAGTTTTCAACATGTGAAAAGGAATTAAGGAAAATCTTAAAGGCAGGTGGTGTGGTGCACACCTTTAATCCCAGCACTCTAAACAGAGGCTGGTGGATCTCTGAGTTTGAGGCCAGCCTGGTCTGCAGAACAAATTCCAGGACAGCCAAGCTTAGGCAGCGAAAGAAATCATGGAAAACAGAATGATAGTGAAGATGTAATTGAATGAGGGGGCCATGTTCCAGTCTCAGCAAGCAGCAGAACTTGAATGCTTTTGGCCATGTGGTTCTGACTTTAAGGACAGAAAAAAGTGGCTATGGAATCTTCCTCCACAACTAAGGAAAGATGCTGAGGCCAGGCACGTATCAGAGGTGTTCTTGAATGGAAGCCTAGAAAGGACATTGTGTGAAGCTGTGTAGTTGAAGCCTGGACTACCTTGGAGAACCCAAGATGTTAGAGATGCCAGAACTATGGGATACCTGCTGAGAAAAGCTGCTAACAGGGAGTGGAACCGGCTCAAAAAAAAGAAGTGTGTTGCAGTCAACAAAGTTGAAATGAGTTGGAGATTTGACAGATGGAGATCTGCAGAGTGTTTTGACATCAGATATGGAGATGCAGAGTTTGGAATTTGCCTAGCTGGTTTTTTGGTCTTGCTTTGGTCCAATATTTCGTCACTATACTCCCTTCCCTACATTTTGGAACAGTAATGTGTATCCAGTGCCATTATATGTTGGAAGTATGTGAGGTATTTTTTTAATAGGGAATTACAGTTAAAAGATTGCATGAATTGCATGAAAAGAGACTTTGAATTTGGATTTAAAACATTGTTGAGACTGTGAAAGGCTATGGGACTTTTGAAGTTGGACTAAATGCATTTCACATTATGATATTGTTATGAGTTTATGGGGGCCAGGGAGTGGAATGTGGTGGTTTGAATATAATTGGCCCTCATAAGCTCATATAGAGTGAAATTATTAGGAGGTATGGCTTTATTAGAGTAGGTATGGCCTTGTTGGAGAAATTGTGTCACTGAAGGTGGGTGGACTTTGAGGTTTCATATATGCTCAAGCCATGTGGTCTTGTTTAATATTAGTGGGACCAGCCTTAATATTATACATCCCAGGGGCTCAGGAGAGAGAACTACTAACAGCAAGGACTATTTTCAGGAAATAGGATCTCAACACACCAAGCTTTATAGTCCACTTGCTTTAATTCCTCTGGCATAACATCCTATATATACAACTTCACTTCTGTTCTCATGTCTAGCTCCTTTCTTGCCTGATTTCTCTCTATACTTATCTATTGCTCCCTCTAAGTTCTATCATAATTCTCTCATCTTAATTCTGCCTCAACTAGGTCCTTTTCAGCTTGTTCTTACCCAGCTAGTACTTTCCCATCTGGTTCTTCCTCATCTTCCATCTTATTTCTCTAGTACTCTCTTCTAGCCCTTCAATCTAGTTCTTCCCCATCTCAGTTTGTTCCTCTCAAGTTCTTACCCATCTAGTTCTTCCATTCTCTTTTCTCTTCTCCATCCCCTCGTGCCCTGGGAGTCCTGCTATATATACACTCACAAGCAGGATTCCCTTGACAGTGCAAAGCCAGGCTTCCAGGGTCAAACGGAGGGGTGATAAGAATCACATAGAGGCACTAACTGTTAATTATCATTTGCAACCCAAAAGGGAAGTGACTAATGGAGAAATGAATTAACTAAAGGCTAAATTCAGGTAATATCTTAGGAGAGGGCTCCTTTGTGCTCAACTATAATCTTAAACATGATTGGTAGAAAATGTTAAGAATCTATAAGTTGCTAGGTCAATGGGAGAAAATAAAACTGCCTTCTTTTTTCCTGTGGCTCATATCTGTCCAAGCTATCTGCCGTTTTTCTGCAGGGTGGGGGAAAGTATGCTCAGTCTCTAGGCAACCTGTGTACAGCTAGATGCCTCTGGTGACAGTTAAAGGAAGATCTGGAACTAGAGGTAAGATTTGGGAAAGGAGGAAGTTAAGCTTAATTTAATTGGCACATCCACCAGGCCTTCTCAAACAAGTAGCCTGGATGCTTAAGCCTGTTCTTAGAGACACAGAAGTATCTCTGATAAGGTACTTTCCTCCATCTGGGGATGGACCTGGCTGGATGCTGCCAATGGTGATAATTACAGGGAGGCTTGAACTGGGGTTCTGGCTGAGCATAGCTGTCAGCACAGAAAGTTATCTAAATATTCCTAGAAGTGATTAGGTAAGGAGTTAAAGATCTATAAAGTTAATAAGGCTGTAAGGAAGGAGGGTCTGAGCTAAATTGTGCAAAGCTATTACTTAATGTCCACCTGATGTAGGCAGTGTCTCCTTGTGGAATTTATCTTAAATCAGGAGACTTGCATGTGGACTGTTATTACTGCTAGTCTTGAAAGTGGCTAAGGGAGATATCTGATTCCAGAGGAAGCCTTTCCTGAGGCTGTTCTCCAAATACCTGGAATGTGTATGTCCAGAGAGTGATCAGGCACACATGATTTTCATAACAGAAGACAGCTGATATATAACAAGCCAAGTAACACCAAAAGCTCCTTGGAATTTGGCTTCCTCTGGAAGAAATCCTTGATCCCTCCAGGTAGTGACTTTGCCCTAACCAGCTGAGTTCTTATAATATATTCCTGTGGCCCACAGCAATGCCCAGTGTCTCAGACCACATCCTGTTGCCTGTGGGTCAAGATGTAAGAACTCTCAGCTCCCTCTCCAGCAACATATCTGCCTGTTTGCTGCCTTGCTTCCCTCCATGATGATAATAGACTAAGCCTCTGAATTGAAAGTGAGGCACCCCAAAGAAATATTTTCCATTGTAAGAGTTGCTGTGGTCATAGTGTCTCTTCACAGTAATAGAAACCCTAACTAAGACACTAACATGATTTGAAAAGCCATGGTGAATATGTGTAATAGCATTTTAGAGTCATCCAAAACAAGACAGATTTGTGGATGCTATATTGTCAATGTATGTTCAACTGCAAATTCTATGATAGCCAGCTAAAACTAGGTTAGACAAGTCTGTTTATCTTTCTCACACAACAGAATGCCTGAGGTAGGTGATTACAACAAAACTGGCCCAATAGCTTGCTGATGTAAGGACTCCAGTTTGGCTTTCAAATGAGTCTCCTTATTTTCTCTAATGGTCACAAATTGGCCACTGTTTTTCCACATAACTCACCCCCATAGAATAAGAAGGAAGGAGAAAAGGAGGATAGGAGGGGGAAGGAAAGAGAGAATACCCTCCCCAAATTCTCTAGTCGGGACTTTTCTTCACGTAGAACCTAAAACAAAACATTCCACAGAGGCAGATACAGGCAGCTAATTAGGGAATGTGATTTTGTGATACAGAATAAAAGCTTTAGGGCATGAGCATTGTGGATGTGGCCAACACTGTAGGATACTAGTGCCCCATCTGTTGGGACTTTCTGAAGAGTCTTGTGAAATGCTTGTAATTGTTTACTCATGGATAAAAAGGAATTGTCACTCCAGGCCATAGAGCACTCAAGGTGCTCGGAAGCACTGTTCTACACAGCTCCAGTGTATGCTGCCCTAGTGTCCACAGACTTCTAAGGCTGAACATTCAGAGGAGCCACAGGACAGGAATGAGATGCTCTGGGCCCCAGAGAGGGCTCATCACATGCCCCCTGCACACAGGCACAGGCTTACACAGAGATGGTTCCCTTGAGAGAGGGGCTGAAGAGTTGAAATGATGTGTAAGAAACAGCAATAAAATTTCCTCTTTCAAGAAAGAGAAAGGTTATTCCAGAAGCCCTTGATAGGTGCTTCATTTCCATGGCCTCATTTCCACAACCAGGTGACATGCTCAACCATGAAGGCAAAGGAGCCCGTATTTGCCACTTACAGTGTGTGGAGTAAAATGTGGGTTTTGTTATCAAAGCACAAGAATGAGGTCGTATGCATCCTGATCCATGTAAGGAGTGTGTTAGTTATTTTTCTATCACTTTCAAAAACTATCTGGTAGCACATTTTAAAAAGAGGGTGGGTTGTCTTGGCAATCACCTGGGTTGTTTGGGGATTCTCATGGGACCCCTTTTGCCAACAACTCAGTTAGATATAACCTGATGCTGGTTCTGAAAGCTTCATTTGTTGACAAGAGAGGGCCAGCTGGGACTCCCTCTCTCCCCATTATTTGGCAGTTTCATTTAGATCATTTTCATATATGTATATATTTTAGGAAGCTTCTACTATATTAGGTTTCCATAGCACCCCTTTAATGGCCGTTAATTTTAGCTGTGTCTCTTCATATTCCCTCTTTTATCCTCTTCTCCCCTCCTACACCCCACTTGGTCTTCCCATTTCACCTCCCCCATCCATCCATAACTATCTATTCTATTTCTCTTTCCTAACAAGATCTACCTGGACCATCTAGCCCCTTACTCTGTACCTACCTTCTGTGGATTGTAGCTTGGTTATCATTGACTTAACAGCTAATATCCACATATAAATGAATACATACCATATTTGTCTTTCTGGATCTGGGTTACCTCACTCAGGATGATTTTTTTCCAGTGCCATCCATTTACCTGAAAATTTCATGATTTCATTTGTTAACAGCTGAGTAGTACTCCATTGTGTCAATCTACCACATTTCCTTTCTCCATTCTTCTGTTGAGGGACATCTAGGTTAGGCTGCTCTCCATGAGCTGACAGCAAGGCCCATTGCTGATGACAACATCTACACAACTCACTGAACATGAGAAGTCGAGCTGGCTCCCACTAGAGCCTTCACTCCTACATTCTAGCGTCTGTGGTACAGGAAGGTACTGTACACACTGCCAAAAAAGTACCATAAACACCAAGCCATCCACAAACCCTTTGATCCAATGACATCCTGCTTGCAAGATATGCTATTGCTATGGTGGCAAAAAGCTTGTGGGAATAACCAACTAATATCTTAGTGGTTGGTTATCTTATCTCATCTTATCTGGTTTAGCTTAAGGCCCACTCCATGACATGAAACCAGTACCTGATACTGCTTTGGTGACTAAGAACCAGGGACTAGAGAGCCCAGAGACCTAGGGTAAAAACAAATACTACTGTTCTAAAAAAAAGAAAAAGAAAAGAAAAGAAAAAAGAAAGAAAGAAAGAAAGAAAGAAAGAAAGAAAGAAAGAAAGAAAATGTAGCAATAAAATGACTCCTGACAACATTCTGTAATACTAATAAATCAGGCCTTGCTGAGCCAACATCAAAGAAACGTCCCCCTACCACAGATGGAGACAAACACAGAGACCCACAGCCAGACACTATGTAGAGAATGAGAGACTTTAGAATACTCAGCCCTAAATGGTATTTCCATGAAATCTCTCAGGGCTCGAAGATCCCCTTAGACGAGAAGACAGAAAAAGTATAAGAGCCAGAGGGGATGGAGGACATCAAGAAAACAAAGCCCGCTAAATCACCATGATCAAAGTTCATATGAACTCACAGAGACTGAGGCAGCATGCCCAAGGCCTGCACCGGTCTATACCAGGTCCTCTGCATATGTATTATGGCTTCCACTTTAGTGTTTTTATGGGATTCCTGAGTAGAGAACTAGAGGGTCTCTGATGCTTGTGCCTTCTCTTCAGTTCTTTTCCTTCGGTTTGTTTTGTCCAAATCCAATGTGATAGTTTTTGTTTTAACTTATTATATTTTATCATGCTATATTTTATTATTATCCCTTAGAAGCCTGCTTTTTTTTCTAATGAGAGACAGAAAGGGAGTGGATCCCGATGGGAGGGGAGATGGGAACGAACTGGAAGGATAGAGGAAGGGAAAACCATAATCAGAATACATTATGAGGGAAAAATCTATTTTTAATAAAAGGAAATGTATCTTTTACACATATAGCAAATACATGCATACATGTGTATCTTTTAAATGAGAATGGATTTGTTCCAGAAGCTTCAGTCCATTATGGCTGTGGATGGGGGGCAGGACGGAGCTCAATATGTCACATTATGGTGTGCCAGGATTCAGAGAGCAAAGGAAAGCCAGCACTCAGCTAGCTTTCAACCTCTTTCCCTTTCATCCATTCTGAGCCCCCAGGCCCGTGGGACGATGTCACATACACTAAGAGCGCATCCTTCCTCCTCATCAATCCTCTCTAGAAACACTCACAGAAATACCCAGAGTTGTATCCAGGTCTTGGGTGTACTTATGAACACACTGAAATTGGAAGAAAGTTTCCAAGATGCTTGACCAGAGAGCACTGGATGCCCCTTAGCAGCCTATCTTCACCCACAGCTACAAAATACTTGGAGCATCACGTATCTGCTTAAACAAAGACTGAAATTTCCAACCTCCTTTACAGCTTGAGTGGGATGTGACTCAGGTCTGGACAACGGAATGTCCAGATTAAGTGTGTATAGCCTCAGGACAGGTGGCAGAAGTCTATCGGAAGGAAGAGAAGCAAGGACAGCAATGCCTTGTCTTGCATCACTCTCTGTTATAAGCAAGTCTGTTGCTTGGATGCTGTTTCCTTTTTCTCTTCATATCTACCTCCGGGAAGGCATCATTTTCTCTGTGTTATGACCTAGGAAACTAATATTGACTCTTCATAGCAAGACTATTCCCCTGAGTGACTGTTCCTGCATCTCAGGGTGTTGTCCCCTCCCTGGCCTCTCACAGGTGTCCTTAGGTCCTTTTCCTATCCCCTAGTCACTTGGTTGTAATAGTTGTTCACTTTGGGCAATGACAAAAACCAAGGGCTTAAAAGCAAAAGATTCATGATTGGATGACTTTTTTGTCCAGAGAGTTTTTTCTGTCACCTGAGCCAAGGTTAGATCTGAGGAAGAAAAGGGAGGAGGAAATGGAACAAATGAGACACTTGGGAAGGTGGTGAAATTCAGTTGCATGCCATGGAGAGTTGTTGGGCAACTAGTCTCCACAACCAGGTACTAGGAGCAAGTTAAATCATGCCAGGTCCCTTTCTGGTCCACCATCTACCCAACTGGCCTACCATCTACCAAAGAGGCACTGGCAAAAACCAGGTGGACATTGCTCTGTGAGCCAGGCAAGCAATGGACACCTTGTCCACATTAAAAAAAAAAAAAAAAAGATGTTAGCACAGTGAACAATGTGAACAATAGAGTGTTGAGTCTGGATTTTCAATAGACATCTGGCCATTGTACAGAATGGCTAGAAATGAAACACATAAATAAACATGTGATAAGAGCCTTAGGTAAGAAAGCAGCAAGGAGGATAAGTAAGTGCTAATTAAAAATGATCAAATATGGCTTATGGTTGGCAACATATGGGTAAAGGGGAAAAGTAAGGATGACTATGTCACTACAGGCTGACATAGAGAAGGAAAAAGCAGGGAGATACATGTGGAAGCAAAGCAACCTGTGCTCCAGATGAAAGGCAATAAAAGGCAGTGTCCAGTCACCCATATGAAAATACCCACTACACACAGAAGCAAGACTGCAGTTTGAGAAAGAGTTCAGAGCAGAAGATAAGTCCCCGTCAGTCCAGAAGACATCCATTGAGTTATCAGTCTCAAGTCCCTAAGGAGCATCCAGTGCAAAGTACTGCAGATCGGAGCGAAAGTGGAGAATTTGCAATTAGGTAGGAAAGCACAATTGCCTTTGCCAGTCCACAACAGGAGGAGAGAATGGGTGTCGGACCCTGGGGCTGGAGGTACAGGGAAGGCACCAAAGGCAAAGACTTTCCATTTGAGATACCTGGAGCTGTACCTACTGTCCCAAGGTCATCACAGGAATATGCTCAGCTCCTGAGATGCAAATTCCAAGTAATGTTTGTAAAGGGAAGAGGGACACAAGATGATGCCTTAAGAACCAGCTCAGTCAGCTCTTGCCCCCAGACAGGAGGAGCCAGTATCCATCTGTAGGATAAACTCTCCATGGATGATCTGTTAAGATATAAGGAGCCCACAGCCTAAGCAAGAAAGAAAATATGAGGGTGGGGGGAACTGACCAAGTATGGGTGTGAAAAGGTGTAAAGAGAGATCTCCCAGTAGACTGGCTGGATTCTAGGGGATGCTTCTTGCAGTCACACTGAAGGGTGTGCAGACAGAACCACGGTGAGAGGAAAAACTGCAAAGCAACCTTAGGGAGCCCGCAGGACTGCCAACAGCAACATGATTTTAAGTCTTGACCCTGGAGCCCAGGAGAGGAGTGGGAGGTACAGCCCCAGCCCCGCCGGAGGTAACGTGTTTCCCTAGCAGCTGCAGAGGCAGAGCAGTACTTCTGTCCCAACGTCATTATGGGAAGGAACTAAACATAGACCACTTCTGTTCCTTCTGGTTTGCTGCCATATAGCAAGCAGATGCCAACCCAAATAAACTGCTCAGTAAAAATAATCGCAATTTTACCATGTTCAAGCATGCGAAGATACAGTGTAGCTGAGCAGCAAATCCATAAAAAGAAGACCCAGATGTGCATACCAAAAGGGCTTCCACTTTCACATGTGCAAGTGAAGCTATGTTATACAAACTCAGCTACGTCCAACACCAGGCAAAAAAACAAAAAACAACAACAAAAAAATCCTTAGGCAGTGGAGATGGAATGTTTGCTTCATTATCACAGGATTCAGCTACACTAAAAGAAAACCATGCAGAAAGTTCTTAAGTGATGTGGGAAATGAGTTCTCTCGAACAAAAGGGAATCTCAAAGTTTGGTTCCATAACTGACTAATTCAGTGAGTCTACAAGCTATCAAGAAACTAGATTCTTCCCCTTTGGCCATTCCCCACAATGGCGGTTTGAAAGAAAATGCCCCTCAAAGGGAGTGGTATTATTAGGAGGTCTGGCCTTGTTGGAGTAGGTGTGGTCTAGTTGGAGGAAGTGTGTCATGGTGGGGACAGGCTTTGAGGTCTCTTTTCTCAAGCTTCACTCAGTGTGACAGGGAGTCGACTTCCTGTTGCCTGCAAGATGTGGCACTCTCAGCTCCAGCACCACATCTGCCTGCTCACTGCCATGCTCCCCTTCATGATCATAATGAACTGAACCTCTGAAACTGTAAGTGAGCCACCCTAAATGAAATGTTTTCTTTACAAGAGTTGCATGGTCACGGTATCTCTTCACAGTACTAGTAAACCCTAAGTAAGACACCTACCCTCATCTCATTGACATGATCTCTCTCCTCACAGGGTCACCTTGCTGCAGTGGTAGAGCGGTGGTGACATGCTGACAAGGACACCTCCAAACAGAACAATTTGATGTGACCCTCTTGTGCATCAAGAAAACCCTGCCCCAGACCCCAGCCCTGAGCAGAGTTCTCTTTGGCCAGATTGGATCCCCTGCCTGCTTTCAAATTAATGACTGGCATTAGTTTCATCAAGCACCTTCAGGAAGTGAGAAAAAATATCAGTACCAAAGAATAAGGAAGTATATGGGAAATGACTTAACTAGACAACCAGCACTGTGAGTCTCGGGCTTCGTGTTAGTAAATTAGAGAATCGTAAATGAGGGATGAATTCTGTGCCATACACTGGAACCACAAAAGAATTCCTAGGGATTTGACCTGCTTACTCAACTCAAAACCATCTTTCCGTATAGAGCAAGGCTGACCTCCTTTTAGACACCTTTAGAAGAGAATTTCAGTCTTACAATGTGGTAGAACAGGCTTAAGTACACAGGCTTACATTGCAATCCTGGCCCAGAGGCATGTACATGCATAAGAGACCGGGCCATTCCAGGGTGACTTCTTTCTAACAGTATCTTGTGTCTGCTATGAGAATTCATTTTAAAAGGAAAAAGAAAAAACTTCCCAGGGTAAGTAAGAGGAAGTGTAAGGGTTGAGATTACCTCCTACATTATAATCCATGAAATATGAACAGACTGCCCTGATTTGTAGTCCAGGCTAATCATTACTAAATTTATCCTACAGATTTCATTCTTGAACATAGGCAAATGTAAGAAGCAATCCATTCTAGTATCCTAAGCACAAGCCTAAAAATAGTTGTAGCCAAAAATTGCTGAAAGATATATCTGGTTAAAATTATAACAGCTGTCAAAATAAGTCCTCATCAGCAGACCAGACTCCTCTTTCTGGAGGAAGAAAGTTAAGAATTTGGGAGGCCTTATTAAAGTGAATATTGTATCAACAGTGAGTCTTACTCAGAACAAGTAAGCACAGTTAAAATGTCCTAATGCATTTCCTTTTCTTCCCATCTCCACCTAGTTACCTAAGTCTCTACAGATGTCATCTATCTCATTTGCAGTTTTACTCCTCATATCCAAACACACTATTTTGGTTGTGTATCTGGCATATTGTCCTTCATTCTGGCATCCAGAGTCATTGGGGTCTGGTTTATCTCACCATTTACCTTTTCTCAATTTCTGTGTCTTTTCCCCATCTTTACAGTTCCCAATGCGTGCACAGTCCCACTTGAAATACATCCTCCCCTCCTTCAGCCCAGATGATCTTTCTCTGTTTTCATGAAGAAAGAGGGTCTAGGTCCCTGCTCAAAGCAGTCATCGGTAAGGGTCTCTCCTCTGCTTCCTGGGGAGCTTAGGTACCACCCATCTTCACACTGGGTTATACACAGCACAGTCAGGACAGCAAGAGTGGAAAACACCTGAGTGAATCCTGCCCTACTGCTCTCTTGATCTGTGACTTTTAGGCATGTCCTGTCTCCCCATTTTCCTTATCTTCAGACAGAGAAAAATGGCAGCTCTTCCTTCCTAGGCTTGCTACAAATTAAAGTAATTCATGCACAGTGTCCACACATGCCACTGGAACACGGAGAGCAGAGAGGGGTTAGACCTGTAACTGGTACCTACTATGGTGTCTGCTCTCCAATTTCTGTTGCAAATTGTTCTCAAATTTCAGCCTTGCCTCACTAATCCAATTTAAATCCCTGTGGACAAGACCAGTAAAGTCAGATCCCTCTCTTTTCATTCCAACTCCATCAATTCCTTCTGGTAGGCCTTTGCCAGGTAGGCAGACAAGCTTGCCTGGTTTGGATCATAATTAAACTTATGCCCAAGTGCAATCTCATGTTCTCTCCAATAACCTGTAGGAGACGCCAGACCTTCCACACTCATCATCAAGGCTACTTTTGACACAGCTGTTCTTTGTGATTTTGGAAGAATGAGAATAAAGAAACACGTACTGGGCTGGTGAGAGACGGTTAAAGCGCTTGCCATGCTAGCTGATTACTTGAATTCAGATTGCTAGAACCCATGTAAAAGTCAGTCGCCAGTAGCACAAGCCTCTACAACCATTCTCATTCCCCCTACCTCCTTACTTTAGACCTCTGAGAGGTAGAGTCGTTAAAGAGGGATTGGTCCAGGAGAGCAAAGCCCTCATGGATTAATGTTGTTATTGAGAGTGGATTCATTATACAGCAGTATCCCTTTATCCATAGTCCCGCTTCCCATGGTTTCAGTCACCTATAGTCAGTCATGCTTCAAAGACACTGAATGGAAACTTCTAGAACTATAAATTCCCAGTTTTGAGGAATTTATATTCTTCATTGTGAATATTATGATGAAATCTCAATCCACCCAACTCCATGATTAGTTTTTGTCTAGAGTATGTGCTACTCACTTATTAGCCACTTAGGAATCTTCTTTCTTCTTATTCTGTTTCAAGACAGGCTTTCTCTGTGTAGCCCTGGCTGTCCTAGAACTTACAGATCCACCTGCCTCTGCCTCCCAAGTACATGGGATTAAAATAATTTGTCACCATGCCCTCAGGAATCTTCTTAGTTAATAGATTTGCTTAATGTCTGTTTTACTCTTCTATTAATAGATTTTCTATTTCAGTATTGTTTATCATTGTTATCTTACTGCAACTAATTTTCAAATTAAGTTCTATCATGGGTGTGTGTCTATAGGAACCATAAATATATGCAGAATTTAGTTTCCCAGTATCCACTGAGGGATCCTGGAACATATTCCTCTTGAGAAAAAGGAAAGACTACTAAAAACCTAAGTTTGATTCTCTGTCTGTCTATCTTCTTTCATCTATCTGTCTCTATCTCTTTTTGTCTCTCTACCTTTCTTTCCCTCCCGATCTCTCTTTATGATGCCAATGCTGTGTTATGATTTCACTAGAAGACCCTCTGCAGATGCCAGCATCTTGATATTAGACTTCCCAGCCTCCAGAACTATGAGAAATAGTGTGGTTAATTGTAAGTTTCCCAGCCACTAGCATTTTGTTGCAACAATGTCTGACAGGCTAAGACACTGACCTTATAGGAAACTGTGAGACACTATGGTAAGAATCATCAGCAGCAAATCAAGTGGAGAAGCAGCCAGGGATAGAAAGCAGAAAAAGAAAAAATAGTCAGAAAGCAATACAAAGCCCAACTGTGAATACCTGCAAAGGTGTAATAACATAAGCATTTTTTTAATTCAGCAACAAACACTGCACTAGAACTACTTAAGAAGGGCGGGAGAGAGCAAGAAGATGAAGTGGAAGGAGTCAGCACTAAGTGGTATTTTCTGCACAGTTTTTCTAAGAGCTGCCTCTGATGACGTCAGCAAGAGGCAAAACCAGCAAGCGTGACTCGGAGCTGTAGGGCTAGCTGCTGCCTACAAAGCTCCTCCCAGGTTCTTCTCCAGGTGAGGTGTGTGGTAGGCGGCACCCGGGAGGCCCACAGTGGCCCCTTCTTGTGATCCTAACACTTAAGTTGTTCTTTTTTTCCACATCATCCCAGTATCTTGTGATGTTAGCACCCTGGAGCTGTCCTCTCCCACAGTGTACGAGGCTCCTGTCCTAGTTCCTCAGAGTCACCATGTAATGAGCCATCTTTAAGGACAGGCCCAAATGGAGGAAAAGCCTCTTGCCAACAGCGAATCACATGAAAAAGCTTAGAAGTCTACAGCCCAGCTCACTCAAGTAGTCCACAGATGACTATAATTGGGTGACACTGGTCTTTCCCTCATAAGAGACCAAGTCAGAATTCCCCAGTTAAGTGGCTCCTGAATTCCTCACCCTCATACACCATATGAAGTAACAAATTTCTGTTGCTTAAAAATCATTAAAATTTGGAGTGAATGCCACATAGCAATACATAATGAATTTAAGGACTGGAAGGTAACCAGCGTGGTATCTTCCTTTATCCCCATTTTGTAGATTTGAAAGGTAAGGCCAAAGAGCTTAACAATTTGTGAAGAGTCTCACAGCAACCTTGGCACCCTTAGAACTCAAACTCCATTCTTTTTACAGTCTTTCTGTTTAGCCATCAGTTCACTCAGCAAATATTTTAATGACTTTTTTTGGTAAGTAAATTATTGAGGCATTGTTCTTCAGAACAACTGAAGGTGAAATTAATTTAAAAAAAAAACAGAAACATGAAATAAATGTGTTGAACATAGTACCTCTTAGAACTGCTAACTGCCCTACTATTCCCAGCTGTTCAGGCTGGAGGCAGAGGCAGGTACCACAAAAGGGAGAGCTGTTCTGATCCCTGACTGGGGCTTGTTGCCAGAGTTTGTTCTTATCCTCTGCAGTGAATAATTTGTGATAAAACTGGCAAGAGAATGTATGCTCCAATGACTTGGCCAATTGCATCAGACAAGCAGAGCCTTGAAGAACATTGTCTATGATAAAAACTAATCAAGGGCTCCATCATAAGAAAGATGGGGTGGGGAACTCAGCCCCAGAGTCTCCTGAGTATAGTAACACCCAAAGCAGGGGCGTCCTATGTAGATGCTCTTTGGTCTTTTGTTCTTAGAAACAAGACATGTGATCAGGAGAGATACACGTGGGTAGAGGGCTTGCTGCATGTGCGCAGGTTGGGCAATTCTAGCTAAGTTTTCCCAGAAAGGATCAACTTCAAGGTTCCAGGATCTCCTTAGGGACGTAGAACTCTACTCACTGGGAAGTCAGAAAAGTCTGCTGTTTTTGGTACTTGTGAACAACTCTGAGAATCCCTTATTTTAATCCTAGGTTTTGAGAGAGGGGAAAATATAAAAGGAGTACAGAATGCCTTTCCCTTCAAGGCATGAATAAATGGCTGGTCCGAAGGCTAAAATGGTGGTCCACATATAAAGCTTCTGGCCCATATTGGGAGTGAGATTGTATTGTAAGTAAAATTGCTTGCCGGGCGTTGGTGGCTCACGCCTTTAATCCCAGCACTCGGGAGGCAGAGCCAGGTGGATCTCTGTGAGTTCGAGGCCAGCCTGGGCTACCAAGTGAGCTCCAGGAAAGGCGCAAAGCTACACAGAGAAACCCTGTCTCGAAAAACCAAAAAAAAAAAAAAAATTGCCTATACTTCATGGGTGATTGTTGGGGGCTATTGTTAAGTATTTGTGGTGTGCCTTATTCTAATGACTTCCTAGCATACTCACAGTAAAATCCAAGTTCTGTGTGGGAACTACAAGTCCCAAAAGATAGGAACTGCCAACTGCACCCAAACTCCTTATGCCTCTCCCAAGGTCAGTGTCTAGCTTCAGCCTCCCTGGTTTCTTAAAAACCTGTGTGCCCTCAGCTGCCATTCTCCAAGCAGCGCCATTTCCAACCTCTCTTGTCTGGCATGATCCCTAGCCTGTACCTTCTTTCTTCACAAAGTGAGCTTCTTCCTTGTTTTCAGGACGCTGACAACTCAGTGTGAACTTCCCCCATCCTCCTCCTACACACCTCATCACCTGTCAGTTCCTTAGCACTTAGCACTATCAGACATTAAGTCCAAGGGCAGGAATGTAGCTCATTGGTAGAGTGTCTGCCTTGTAGCAAAGGACCTGGGTTCTACCCCCAGGACTGAAAAAAAAAAAGTTAACCCCTCATGTGAATGACATTTTTATTGAGCAGCTTCTACAAGCCCAACATTGTTCAAAGGGCTTCTCAGACAGCCATTTAGCTCTGATAATAACCCAGGGTATCTGCATTGAAAAGCCAAGAAGCCACATGGATAGGTTACAGGTGAGAGGATGCACCACTTGGCTGTGGAGCCAGGAATCATCTTCAGGGGCCAGGCTCTGGCTTGCTGACTGCTCTCTGTCAGGCTGCAGCGATCTCCATGGGAAAAGGACCTTTGTAGGTCTTATTCACTGCTGGAGCCTAGAATAATGCCTGGCACATAGGGGTGCTCAAATAAATGTCCCTTGAATGAAAAATAAATATGAGTTAATACCTCTTCTCCTGCTCTTACCCTTCTGTTTTCTGAGAGATGTGCATAGATGCTGCACAAACATTATTAAAGTTTCACCCAGTCAGTGAGTCATATAATTTCTGCTTATACATGGACTCAGGTTGAACTACTCAGACATTAGGAAGCATCAAAAAGTCCCCTTACTGGGTATGGTGGTTTAATAAGAAATGTCTCCGTGTCCCCATTAGCTCTGGTGTTGGAGCACTTGTTCCCCAGTGGTGGAACTGTTGGAGGGGGGTTGTAGAACCTTTAGGAGCTGCGTGCTTGCCTGGATGAAGCACTCACGGGGGGGGGGGGGGGGGGGTTTGCTTTGAGAGTTTATGACTTTGCCCCATTTCCATTCTCTCTGTCTCTCTCTCTCTCTCTCCTCTCTCCTCTCTCCTCTTCC
>CABHPP010143520.1:0-28079 GCA_902168425.1 Peromyscus attwateri
ATTCAGAAGCCAGAGGACAGCCTCACATGTTGTTTTTCAGGAACTGTCTACCTTTTTATGTTTTATTTTTTGGTTGTATATATGTGTTTAGTATGCATGTATGTAAGTGTGTTCCTGCATATGTGTATGTGTGTGTGTGCACGCGCGCGCATACACAAGCACAGGTTTGCACATTCATGTGGAAGACAGAGGTTGGTGTCAAGTGTCTTCCTAATTGTTCTCCACCTTATAATTTAAAGCAGAGCCTTGTTGTCTGTTTTTGCTCTTTTGGGGGGCCCGCCACCCAGCTCCCAAATAAATCACACAAGGAGGCTTATTCTTCATTATAAATGCCTGGCCTTAGTTTGACTTGTTTCTTGTCAGCTTTTCTTAACTTTAAATTATCCCGTCTACCTTTTGCCTCTGGGCTTTTACCTTTCTCTATTTCTGTATACCTTTCTTTCTTACTCCATTGCTGGTCGTGTAGCTGGGTGGCTGGCCCCTGATGTCCTCATCCTTCTCTAGCTACTTCTTTTTCTCCTAGATTTCTCCTTCTATATATTCTCTCTGCCTGCCACCCCTGTCTGTTTCTCTCTCCTGCCTCACTATTGGCCATTCACCTCTTTATTAGACCATCAGGTGTTTTAGACAGGCACAGTAACACAGCCTCACAGAGTCAAACAAATTCAGCACAAACAAAAGTAACACACCTTAAAATAATATTCTACAACAGGATCTCTCACTTGAACTCACAGCTCTCTGATTTGGCTAGCCTAGCTTGTCAGCTTGCTCTAGAGATGCCCTGTCTTGCCCTTCTGAGTGCTGGGATTCAGGTGGGTCATTTGCTGACTTGACTTTCACATGAGTGCTGGGGTTGTGAACTCTGGTCTTTGGGCTTGCACGGGAAGCACGTTACCCACATCCCCATTCTCACCTTGTTTTTTTGAAGCAAGGCCAGGACTCAGCAATTTGGCTAGGCTGGCAGTTAGTGGTCCCCCTGGGGATCCACCTGTCTCTGCCTTCCCAGTGTTAAGTAAAATTTCAAGTCTGAGCCAGCACATCCATTTTAGTGACTGACATATCAACCAACCTTCTATTTCAGCAGAGAAGAGTTGAAGTATGACTTCTTCACGTGGAGATAATCAGTGTGCACTGCAGATCAGAGATATATGGGTAAAGTGAACAATATGCCCCGCCATTGTTTGCTTTAACGTTTAACAGTTACTGAGTCTTTCCTACATGGAGGCCAGTATGCACTTATGGGGACCTAGTGATGAGCAAAACCCAGATGTGACAAGCACCCCAATGGACAGTTTGGTGGAGATGGCAACAGACATTAAGAGAGACTTCACATACACACACACTCACACACACACACACACACACACACAGAGAGAGAGAGAGAGAGAGAGAGAGAGAGAGAGAGAGAGAGAGAGAGATACTTCTAGACACATTGAAGGTCTTAGAGATTGAGTTCTGAAATTCCACAGCATCTTCTGTTAATTGCTTGAGACTATTGGCCACTGGATTTCCATTCACAAATATATCAAGTTGCATAAGCTGGTATGTTATATATCCACAGAACACTGGCATTCTTTGAAGGCGAGGAACAGTTATCAGTTTTCTTTAGTCTCTTTCCTTTTGGAGTGATAATGAGTAAGTAAATGAACATCCAAATGCAACCCCCAGCTCTACAATACATACATCCACTCACATCTGGCGAAATCTAGGGTGCAAACGTTAAAACTCTTTTAGCTTTGTCACACAGAGGTCACTTTGGACATTGTCACTCATGTAGCTGGAAATGCCTTTAGCCTCATTTTAATGGAATCAAGAACCATGTTTTCAATTATGTGTGTATATATTTGATTCTTAAACTCAAATCTACTTCATAGGTCAATAGAAGTATTTTGTGAGGGGTCAAAAACCTTTATGAGTTTAACAATTTTTACTAATGTTTTGTCTATCCATCATCTATCAATCATCTATCTATATTATCTATCATCTATCTATCTATCTATCTATCTATCTATCTATCTATCTATCATCTGTCTATCTGCCTATCTATCCTCTATCAGTCTATCAAGTATCTATCATCTATCCATCTATCATCTATCTATCTATCTATCTATCTATCTATCTATCTATCTATCTATTCATCTGTCTATCTACACTCTTCTATCGTTTATCCTACCACCTATCTGTCTACATCTATCTTCCCCCTTACCTATTTAATCTGTCACTTCCCTCTTTACACAGATCCCCTGACTGCCTGTATCTTGTGTCCTTCAGGTACCTACATCTGTGGTCACACTTGTGATTGCTTCAGGATCGCATAACTGAAGCTTATTTTATTTTTTCTGATGATGAAATCAAATTTACTGTCTCATATGGATACTAGCTATAGCTTAACTTTTTAAATATTTCTTTTTAACTAGTCCCTCTGAAGGTGGAGTTATAGGTGGCTGTGAACCATCTGATATTGGTTCTGGGAGTTAAACTCAATCCCTTTTCAAGAGCAGCACAGCCCCTGCCCAGACAGGGTTTCTTTGTTTAGCCTTGGTTGTCCTGAAACTCACTCTGTAGACCAGGCTGGCCTTGAACTCACAGATCTGCCTCTGCCTCCCAAGTGCTGGGATTAAAGGCATGTGCCACTACCGCCTGGCAGAGCAGTACACTCTTAACCAACACTGAGCCATCTCACCAGCCTTTCAAGTGTCAACTTTTAGGGCACATTCTTAAACCAAGACCTCAGGCTCTGTTTGTTCTCCTCATCTCTCTCTATTTTACCCAGGCCCTGTGAACTGTAGCTGTGTGGGTAGATGAGCAGAGTTGATGACAGTTAGGGGATTTGGTTTTTATAAAATCTGGGTTTAGATTTTACTGGCTTATCTTTTTTTTTTAATGTGTGCACACATGCACAGGAGAGTGCAGATTTTGGCACTCTTGAGATGGTCCTATTAACTTTACTGAGAAAACAACACCTTTATCCATTTTCTTTTGAAAGTAATAAACGATGCCCTTTAAAGTGCTCATCAAGGTGGAGGTTAGTCTTGATGCTATTTTTGCACGTAACAAAGGTTGAAGGTGGGAGAGGGGATGTGTAGCAAGGGGTGGGGTTTCATAACTTGGGTCTGGTGGATAATTAGGGACTCCAGGGCCCAGGCCTTCATAGGCATCACCTTTGATTGCTAAAGCTAAGAGCCAGTGTAAACCGGACACCGTATGCTCCAGGATGTCGCTGTGACAGTATCTTAGATGTTCTCTGGTTTGGTCCATGTGCTTTGTTCACATCAATGCTTGGACTCAGAGGAGCTTGGAGAACAAAGGGCACAGGGTCTGTTCCTCTGGCTACGACCAGGGGGAACTACAATAGGTATATGGATGCCTGAGACGTCCAAAGAGCAGGAGAAGTACTGGGGAATCAGGAAGGGAGTGGGGGCAATACATCATGGAATGAGCTGGAGAGATTAAGGACATGTGCTGGTGAGCTCATGAGGAGCCCCAAGGAAGGCTTCAGGGAGCACCACGGGCTTTCACAGAGAAACTGTGAACTGTGAGTTCTAATCAAATGCCCCTATTCATACTCATAGTTCCACAGGTTTGTGCAGATGTTACACTCATGCACCCTCCACTGATATGAACAGATTCCATCACCCCAGAAGTCATCTTAGCCTCATTCTTTCCAACCCAGGCCTGTCCAAGACCGACCTGCTGTTTGTTGCTATGTGTGAACAAAGTTTCCTCAGGCTTTCCTCTAAACAGAATAAATGTTTTGGATGGTACTATGTCATCTTTTGTTCACCCGTGTGGTGGTGAACATTAGGGACTCACTATTTTACGATTTTAATTCATGAATAGGATCCCAATGGATGAATTTTTGGCTTCAGATGCATGGTTGGGTTGGTCTCATTTTTTTTCTTTTAAAAGTAAAACTGTTTTTGTTTTTACCTGATTTAGCTTATGCATGGACCTGTACATGAATGTACATGCATAGTTCCTATGCAAGCATCTTTATATTTTTGTGTGTGTGGGTAAATACCAAGTGGTGGAAATCTTGGGGTGTATAGAAAGTATATATAAAACTTCGTTAAAAACCACTAAGCTTTTTTCCAAGTTGGTTATGCGCTTGGAAGTTCCCCAGTGGTGGGAAAGAACTCCGGTGGCTGTGTCTGCCAAGACAAGGCATTGCTAACGTCTTCATGTTCTTCTTTGAACATATTTAGTTATTCTGGTGCATTGGGATTGGGATAATTTAAGCTTTCATTTCTTCAGCAAATCCCAGGCCATTGCTCAGTGCAGTGGGGACCATAGTTGATAATAACTTCAGTACACAGAAAGAGACATGGTCGTATTTACAGTCACAGGGTGGTGGGATGGTGACATGCCAGGAGATACAAAATGATTTTTCTTTTAAAATAAATGTGGGAGACAAGGATGATGGCCCAGTAGGTAAAGGCACTTGCTGCCAAGCCTGAAGACCTGAGTTCAATTTCCGGCATCCACATGGTGGAAGGAAAAAGCAGAATCACCGCATTGTACTCTGGCTTCTGCATGTGCACCATACCACATAGAGACAATAAAGAAATAGATATTAAACAATAAATAACCCATGGGAGCCCACAAAAGCTTCCTAGTGAGACCTGAGCTTGCTTTACACAGCAGGGCTGCATTAGGGGATGACTTGACCACGTGCATGGTCACCAGGTGCCTGGGATTGTCTGCACTTGGCTGTACCAGGGGGAGGTCTTTTACTCCACCCCTTGACATTCCTTTAAAAGCCCTTTAGTAGAGACAGAAGGGGCTGCTGGTTTTGACCTAGGCCCTCCCGAGCCTGTCCTATGTTTCTAACTCTCTCTCCCTCTCCTCTATATTTCTATCCACATATTCCTCATTTCTCCCTGCTCTAGAGTACTCTGGGGGGTGGGGGGAGCCGGTCTCCCTCAATAACCTAAACACCAAGCCAATATGGTACTGGGTAGAGACTTAGCCCTTCACCCCTTCTCATCTCCCTTCCTTCTAGTTCCACATAGCGGTTAGGCACAGCAGACCCATTTTTTGTCAAGTAGACCTGTCCTGGATTTTTTTTTTTTTTTGTCCACTTGACATAAGATAGGGAGCCATTTGAGGGACCCTCGGTTGTGAAAATACTCTAGTAGATTGGTCTGTAGGCAAGCCTGTGGGGTGTTTCATGGGCTAATGACTGGTGTGGGAGAGCCCAGCCATACTGTGGAGAGTGGCATCACTGGCCTGGTGGTCCTGGGTTGTATAAGCAATCAAGCCGAGGAAGCCAGTAAGCTGTGTTTCTCCACGGCTTCTGCTCTGGTTCCTGCCTCCAGGTTCCGTTTCTGCTCTAAATTTCTCTTGGTGAGGGACATCAGCGTGTTTTATCCCAGCAACAGAAACTCTTGAGGTGAGACCGGAACGATGCACCTTGCCCAGCTGACTCCACTCTCCTGCCTTGGAAGCCGAGAGGCCTCTAGCTGGTGTCATTCTAGCTAGAGTCATTCTGTGAGATTTCTCTTGACCATGGTTTCCAGGGTACTGGTCTGAGAGAGGAGAAATCTGATGTGGGTGCCCTGCTCATTAAGCAATAATTTGAGAGCTTGGGGAGAGCAGAACATACCTCTCCCTCCCTCAAAAGAGTCCATACTCTTGCCAGTACTTGGTGGAGGCTCGGGGTGGGGGAGGGGCTCCTGGAGACCCACTAAACACACCTCCTGGTGCTTGCACGCTTATTGTTACTGTGTAGAAATGTTAGTTTAAATGAAAACCAGATTTTGTTTCTTCATTGTGGCTTTATGTGCAGTGACTCCACACGCAGTGGGGGCTCATGAAATCAGCAAAATATCAGCATTTTTATTTTTAGTTTTTTTTTTTTTTTGTTAAAGGCTGATGTGAGCTAAATCTTTGGGAAACAATGTTAGGAATCGCTGTGCAGGGCTGACTTGGCTGAGTGAACCATAAGAAAGCATGCCTGGAAAGCATTCTGCTCAGACAGGATTGCTCAGTGGGGTTTGACAAAGCAGCTGAGATGGAACTCAGATTGTGCACCACCGTGTTGTGCTAATCTATATTCATGGGATCGAAGCTCACCCCTCAATAGGTCTGTAGCCTCACTAGCTGTGGGGGGTGTTGAGAGAGGGGCTCCGTGAAGACCCACTGGCAGGCATCCTGCCCCTATCCTAATGAGATCTCACCGTTGAGAAATGAGCTAGCTATCCCTGCAACAGGGCCTGTCTTCCAGAGCACACACTTCTGTTTCCACAGGCCTCTGTCATGGCTGGCCACCAGGGAGAGGAGGGCAGCAATCAGCAGAGATTAGAGAGAGAAGGAGAGGTGGGGGAGTGGAGGGATTCGATGAATGCCGCATAGGAATGGAAAGGGTCCCAAGATTTCCACTAAGTTGTGAATCATTTCACTGGTCTCAAAGACTTGGGTGGGGAAAGGCAGAATGGTCCCGATCAGAAGTGGAGATGGGGTGAAGGGAGGAGGGTAGATGATTGACAGGGCAGGATGCAGCAGGGAGGTGTCTGCATCTACTTCATCTCCACCCCCACCTCCTGGCTCCTGAGTCTTGGATCCTGTGAAGCTTGTCACCCCAAAGCTCTGCTCTGTAGGAGACTGCAGTGGGACTCAGTCCTAGAAACATCAGCCCATCCTTTTTTAGCTCTTTCTGTTCATTTTATTTTTTTTAAAAATAAGTTTTATGTGTATGAGTATTTTGCCTGCATGTATGTCTGTACACCATGTGCTCACTGAAGCCAGATGAGGGTGTTGGATCTCATAGACTGGAGTTACAGATGGTTGTGAGTCACCATGCGGGTGCTGGCGATCGAACCAGAGTCCTGTGGAAGAGGGCCAGTGCTTTTAACTGTTGAGCCACCTCTCAGGCCCCCTTCTTAGTCCTTTGATCTTAGTGAGCTGAACATGATGAGTTCCCTCTTCAATGAAGCACAGGTCATAATCACCAGGTGTCCTGAGGACTGCATAAGGAGAAGAGTCAGTGTGCTTCTCAGGCCATGAAGCAATGGTTACTCCAGAGAGACGGGAGGAAAGGGGACGGGAGGAAAGGGGATGGGAGGCGGGGAGAGGGAGCAAGTGAGAAAGTGATTGAGTCGGTAAGAGAGAGGAGAGAAAAAGAACATGAGAGATGTCATCAACACCCAACACACCCATTCCTCTTACATACTAGGAGATGAAAACCATGCACACAGCATTACCTTCCACCGAGATTTGCTTCACGCAATGTGCTTTGCGTGTGCCCCGTGTAACTCTGGCTGCTCTCTGCAGACCAGTTTCCCCTCCAGAGAGTGTAAGTGCTACGGCTCCTATAGTCAGGCCAAACTTTACTGCCCACTCTGCTCTGTCTACCTCTCCACTCCTTCACCAGCAGTATATTAGTGGGATGAACAGGAGTGGGTGGAGAAGGACTTGACGAAAGAGACATCGTGTCCAACAAGGGTGCATGCTGTACAGCTTGCTGTGCTCTTGAAGCCCCTCCTGGTGCCCATGCAGGTGACTATTTCAACTCTCAGGGTCCTTGAGTCCCTGAAACTCCTGCTTACGTACTGTGAGCACTCACAGTGAACAGCTTGTGATAAGGAGAATAGACGACCTGGGACCTGCAGGTATGAACTCAGGCAACAGCATCTTTCGTGGCAGTATATGTCCATGGGTGTATTTAAATTAGATGATGGCCTCAATAAAAAGTTGCTCTATGTGAGAAGAAAAGGTCTGCTTTGCTATTAATGGAATGATACATCCCTATGATAAAGCTGGTTTCATATGACTGTGGACTCCGGGGGTCTAGAGGAATGTCTTTCCTTGAAAGGGGATTTTTATATTACTTGAATTTCAGAGACACTATGGTACATCTGGGATGGTTTACTTCAGAGCACAAAGTAACAAAAATGTCTTGAATTGCTATTTATTTGTTTGTCTGCTTATATGCTTTATCTTACGCTGTGGTTCAAGTCTGTTTTCCCCAGAGCGTCAATCATAGACTGTAACCCTCCCACAAGAAACTTCGGAACATGATTGCCTTTGATGTGTAATAATTCCTCTGTAGACTGTAAAGGGTCCAGCAAATGTTTGCTAAGGCCATAGCAAATCAGTTAGCATAGTCACGGGTCTTGCACTAATCTAGAATCTTACTGCAATTGAAATGTGAATAAGTCTGAGTAGGCAGTGTAAGCCGTGCAATGTTATACTGTGTTCTTTCAACCTAATTAAACCAGACTCCCAGTCTACGTGATACCAAGGTGATAGGAACATGGAATTCAGCAGTATGGGGCTCCCTTTCCAACAGGGAAAGGGTTTCAGGGTCCTTATAAGGTGGAACATTGTGGAAGTCTCTCCAGACCTCATCCCATAGGCATCAAGAGCCCACAGCCCTTCTCCCAAGGAAGTACCAAGAGATCTGTGCCACTTACAGTATCTACTGGACTCTTCACCGAGACAATGAACCCTTTGGCTGTGATTGACCTTCCTGTTTGCCCACTGCAGCTGTGTTCCTTAGCGATCCAGATGTGTATTCAGGAAGGCACAGGGAGCTGGCTAAGAATCCTGCTTGACACTCTGGAACTCAAGGACAGACGATGCCTGAGGCCGCCCTGCACCTGTCATCCATCCCCTTTGATCTTTTTTTTCCATCGTAAGACCCTCCCACCTTGTCTTCCAAGGTACTAAGTGTATTGTCAATAATTGAAGCACAAGTAGGTTGTCTTTGAAATTCAGAGGATCCACTTATACACACGTCATCCAACTCCATTCTTGCTTTGGTTCCCTGTGCTGTGGGCTGACTCTCACGCATCACTGTGACTCTTCTTTCTCTGGATCGTGTAAGAGCAAAGAAGGCTGTGGGCACCTGGGAAGCACTGGAAGGGACTCTAGTCGGTGATTCCTCATGATGACTATCAGCGTGACTGCCCAAGGCCTCTCCCTTTGTAAGACTGCTCAACTGTGTGCTTCTTCTGCGTTTGGAATATGGACACGAGCCTTGACATCCAGACCCAGAGAGCATCCGAGTGCTGCCATTCTCGGTATCACTAGACAGATGTTCCTGGACTAGCATGGTTCCTGTAGGGAAACTAGCTGCAGGGCCCATGGCTCACTGGATGGTGTGCTCACAGCCTTTGTAGATCTGGGACTCCTCACCACGGGCTTTTTGTTCCTACTACAATCATCCACACCGTACGCCTTCACCCAGTGAAATTTGAGGCAGAGGATTATGATGCCCAGCTCTCTGCATGACATGGGATGGGAAAAACAGAGCAAAACCAAACAATAAATATCATCAAGAGGGTTCTCCAGTTAGATCATTCTAAACAGAGAGGTAGATGTGAAGCTTGTTGTCCTGCTTGGGATGTGAAAGTGACGGCGAATAGTAGATGGTCACGTATTAAAAAGGACATCCCAACATAATCCTGCATCCATTCAACCAGTCACTTAAAAAGACTGGGCTGATTGATGCCTGATAGCACAGAGTAGAAAAGGGTGTGAGATGGAGACCCTCCCTGCCTGGGGATATACAAGTAGATGGCAATGATGTTTGATCTACACAACTGGATAGACGGGAAATCTATTTAGGCTGACCTGGGTAAAAACCTAACTCAGTCACCTGTCATGAGTACATCCTTTAGAGTACTTTAGCATCCTTCAGAGTTCTGCCTGAATCTCAGTGGTGACCTGGGCTAAAACCTAACTCAGCCAACTGAGTACTTTAGAGTATTTTAGCATCCTTTAGCATACTGCCTGACTCGGTGGTGGCTCCCGCATCCAGCCACAGAGTAGAGCCAGATCTGGTTTCAGAGTGAGCTCTCGTCTGTCTCTCCTCTTCTACTGAAGAGAGTCAGGCTTCTTTGCAAATCTTGTGACATATTTTGTTTTTCCTAGAAACGAGTAAAGAAATGCTTTTGCACCCAGGGTTCTGCCTCCTTTATTCCAGTTTGTGTAGTCACTGGAACTAAGGACTAAGGTTTTCGAGTGCTTTCTTTAAAGCTGCTTGCAAATGTTGTTGAAGTTTACAGGGTTTCTTTGTTGACAGGGGAACTTCCCCGCACATTGCTTCCCCAGTTATTGCTTGTGGAGCTATCCCTGAGCAAGCTAGACATCAAATACAAAACTCCTTCTTTCTTAGAATATCCACTCCTGTCTTCTTGAGTTTCTATTGGTTATGCTCACGTGTTGTAAGTCTGATTATTCTTTGAGGTCTTAAGGTCATTCCCAAATGTCTCCTTAACACACAACCTTCTCTGACTTCTCAATCTAGCATCTCCTCTCTGCTTTTTGCATGCCCTGCCTCTTCCCACCTCACTACTGTGCTGTCTATGAAGTTGTGCATCTGGACTCACCAGGTAGAATAGGAGCTCTCTTTGAAGAAGGGAGCACAGACATTCATTTGCTGTCTTCTTCCTTTATATTTCCCTTTCTTATACACAAAAGATACTTAATGAGACGTCTGTTGGTTCCCTGTGGGGTTCAAAGAAGAAAGACCTTATCCAATACTGGTCATCAGGAATTAAATTCTAGCTCTGCTATTTGCATCCTGAAGTCACTGGATTCACAGCTCCTTGAAACATGTGGGGAGCCGGTGAGACCTAATAAATGACCACATCGAAGCCCCAGGCATGGCGGGGGGGGGGGGGGGTCCTGCTGCAGCCTTTCTTGCAGGGTTTTGCTTTGCTCTCTTCTTTTCTGTTCTGGTCACTGCAATAATGTCTTTGACTTTCTGGGATTAATGCAGTGTGTGCTTCCCAAATACTGGTAGCAAAGGCATGAGATCTCAAGTGCTGGAATTAAAGGCATGTGCCTCTCAAGTACTGGGATTAAAGGTATGTGCCACTACTGCCTGGCTCTGTTCCTCTTCTAGACTGAGCCAATCTCATGTAGTACAGGGTGGCTTTGAACTCACAGAGATCCAGACAGATCTCTGCTTCCCAAGTGCTAGGATTAAAGGTGTGTAGCACTACTGCCTGGCATGTATGTTTAACTCTGTGGCTGGCTCTGTCCTCTGATCTTCAGGCAAGCTTATTTGATACACAATATATCACCACACCCCTGCTTTTCATGCAGCCTTTGTGTGTATCAATTCAATAAATACACATTTGTAGAATAATTGATCTAATAGATGAACAGCAACTTGAATATGCATTTGGTTTCTGCCCATGTTGGACTGCCATTAAAGGTCTAAGGGTAAGCCTGCAAGCTGTTTCAGGGGGGATTGTGCATTTTTTATTGTTGTTGTTTAATCTAATTTTATTTTTTTTTTTGAAACAGAGTCTCTCTGTGTAGTCCTGGATGGCCCGGAACTCATTTTGTAGACCAGGTTGGCTTTGAGTTCACAGAGCTTCACCTACTTTAGCCTCCTGAGTACTGGGATGAAAGACATGCATCATGACTCTTGGCTACAAGCTATTTTTGGAATATGATTTTCCTCTTTGCAAAATGTAACTTACAGAATTCTTTTAGACAGCATATTCCCAGACATGCTACTATAGAAGAACTAATTGGATTGTAAGCCTTAGGGAGGAAGAAGAGGATGAGAAGAAGGAGTTGGAAAAGGAGGAAGAAGCAGACAAGGAAGAGGATAAGGAGGAAGAAGAGGATGAGGCCAAAGAGGAGGAGAAGGAGCTATAAAGCCAAATGATTGTTTGACCAAGAAACTTATTTTTGTCTGGGTAATACTGGTCAACATTATAGTTGATTAAAAAATACTCTTCTATACAACAATCATTTTCTGCCATATAAAGTGATTCATGGAGTTTTCTTGAAGAATTTTCTAAAATATAGTGAATTTAAATGTGAACATTCAGGTTATGGGAAAAATTCTTGATACCCTTCTTTGATAACTGGGCTTCTCCTGTGAATGGACAAGCTTTGGTGGTGCATCGGCTGGGAACTTCAGTGAAGCCAAATCCACTGCTTAGTTACCTCTCCTCACCTTTCCTTAGGACTACCTTAGGTGACACAGCCCTAGATATCTTTAGAGTCTGTAATGGAGCAAACAACTTTTGCAAAGGTCTTCTTTAGGGTATACTCAAATCCAGCAAGCCATAATGAATAAGGGAATAATGAGCATTTATTTCTCAGTATGTAAACATCACACTGCCTCTCCACTCTTGAAATTTATGCCCAGGAAGGGATTTTTCTTTTTTGTTAGTAGAATGCATTATGTTAGGAAAAAAAATTAATGGCCATCTGTAAACATGGGGATGGCTGGAATTCTATTATGCATGTTGTAATAAAAATGGTTTATTGGGCTATCAAAGGCAGGAATGGGAGCCAAAGCTACAGCCCGCCCTGGGTCTTCTCCTACAGGAATCTACCTGTATCTCCATCATCTGAACCATTCTAAAGGACTTGTGCTTTTTAGTGAAATGGGTACCTTTTGAGATGCTAATCCTTGGATGTGTGAATTCTGCTTTGGGGTCCCAGGTTCCTATTCTGAAAAGGCAGAGTTGGTCTACACATAATGATTTTTTGGGACCCCCCACCTACCACCCACCCCACAAATAAGGAAAACTTCACAATTCTTTCTTAGAGATGAAGTCTAAAACCTAGTTAGGCAGAATTCACCTTGCTTTTTTTGTTGTGTAGGAACAAAGGACACATGGATTCACTGTCTTCAGAATGTCCTGTGCCAGGAAAGAAGGAGTGTCCCATGAATGAGTACCTGTCACAAGGTTCAGGGTCAACTCCAAGGAGAAGCCAACTGTCCAAAGCTGAGATCAGTGGGGATAGAACTTCAACTGACAATGTCAGCAACAGCTTAACAGCTCAGGTGTGGCCAAGTACATAAGGAGAGAATCTGCCAGTCCGTGATGACATCAGCCAATCAGAACCACATGGTGTTTACCAGTCAACCAGCCATCTTGGTTCAGATGGTGACCGCTGAGCATCCCAGCACGGAACACTTTATTGTTTTTTCTTAGTGTCTATTGCAATGAGAGACAGCGAAAGCATGTGGATCTTCTGTTTCCCGTCACGTCTGCACCAGTAGCCAATACCAATGACTCTTTCCTGACTTGGTGGCTATGGTGGCTGCTATTCAGTGACTCTGTTATCCCATCCTTTCTCCTCTCCTTGTGAGCTGACATTCTGCTTTAGGGCTGAACCCTTGAGCACACAATATTGGGTGAGGGCCACACAAGAGATCATTCAGTTTTTCTATTTTACTGTCTGTGTAGAATTATGTTTTTTTTTTTTCCTTCAGGAACTTGTATGTATATGTGTTCATGTATGTAGCTATGTATATACATGCACACTTACGTGTGCAAGTGGAGGCCAGAGGACAACCTCAGATGTTTCTCTTCGGGCGGCATCCTCTCTTTTCCACCTTTTAGAAAGACATTATTTAGTTTTTAATTGCATGTATATGTTTGTGACTATGTGGGAATGTGCACATGAGTCCTGGCAGCTGGGACAGGGCTGTTGAAACCCTTGGAGCTGGATTTATAGGTAGTTGTGAGCCACCCAATGTGTGAGCTCGTGAAGGAACTTGAGTCCTCTGGAAAAGCAGTGTGAGCGCTTAATCACTGAGCCATCTCTCCAGCTCTCAGCGTTTTTTAAAACTTTTTGTTTGTTTTTGGTTTTTCAAGACTGGGTTTCTCTGTGTAGCCCTGGCTGTCCTGGAACTCTCTCTGTAGATGAGGCTGACCTTGAACCCAGGGATCCATCTGCCTCTGTCTCTCCAGTGCTGGGATTAAAAGTGTGTGCCAACATCACTAGACAGTGCCTGGACGACCTGGAGCTTGTCAAGCAGGCTAGGTTGGCTGCTCAGGAAAACCTCAGCGAACTTTAGTTTATGCCTCTCTGACACTGGGATTCCAAACGTCTACCGCCATTTTTTTTTTCTTTAATAATGTGGGTTCTGGGAATCAAACTCAGGTCCCCATACTTCCAGAGAAAGAATTTCACTGGCTGAGCTACTTTCCCAGCCCCTGTCTGGAATTATTTAAAAATAAAATGTTTAAAGAAGCTGCACACATGCCTATTGGCAAACTGCAGTATACACCTGGCATCAGGTGGTTTCCTGACCCAAACAGTCCTAGGTTGCCTCTGCTGCGGTTTCTAACACACACAGACACAGGTCTCCCAGTGATTTACATCCTGAGAGCAGAGTTTGGTCCCACTATAAGAGAAGGGTAGCATTTTCCAGCTGTGGGTAACTACTGCAGGGCTGTGAAAAAAAGATAGAGTTCCTTTTGGTCAAGGTCAAAGAGTACCTAGAGGGGTATCTTAAGAGGCCTGACCTCTTCCACAGAGCACAGAATGGTGGTCTTATAACTCAGTGTTCTCTAGGGCATGATATCTAGGCCATGCTCAGTCTGCTTATAGAGTTGGGCATAGTCTTTGCTCCAGCAAGTGCCTTCTCTATGCCTGAGATGGCCACATCATTGATGCCCCCTCTGTCTCTTGATAAATGAGCCTAAGGTGGGTCATTTCACATCCTAAGGTTTAGGTGTTAATGTCCTCTCAAATTCATGTGATGGTACTGGAAGGTGATTCTTCAGGAAACAATTAGGTCATGAAAGGAGCACCCTCCTGAATCAGATTAGCATTCAATAAGAGGATCTGAGAACATCCTTGTCCCTTCCACCTCTGAGAATGCAGAGGGAAGGTAAAGTCTATTGGTCAGGAATCTCTCATCAGGCATTAAATCTGAATGCGGTGATATATTGTGTACCCCAATAAAGTTCACTTGGGGATCAGAGGACAGAGCCAGCCACTAAATTAGACATAGAGGCCAGACAGTGGTGATATGCACCTTTAATACCAGGAAGTAATATGGCAGGACACAGAAAGGTATGTAAGTTGTGAGGAAACAGGAACTCACTCTCTTGAGGCTGAGGATTTTGTAGAGGTAAGAACTAGTGGCTGGTTGTTCTGCTTCTCTGATCTTTCAGCTTTCACCCCGATATCTGGCTCTGGGTTTTTTTTTTAATTATAACACCTTTTAAGATTCATGTTACATCTGAAGGTACTGTGGATGTTGTCTTCCTTAAGTGTGGGAGATCCTTTTCTTTATAGAGACACCAATTTGTGGCACTCTGCAATCATAGCCCAAATGAACTAAACCATACATTCTCAGCAACATTTAAAGATTTTCTAGTCTAATTATGCCTCTGTGCCCTGTCATAGAGCACCAGTGGGATTGGTGAGGGAGTGACCATCAAAGTTCTGGGGACAACCTGAGTGGTCCAGAATTCTCAGATGCCAAATGGGGCCTCTGGATCATGTGTGTTTACAGCAATCCTTATTGCCCACCATCTTCTGTGTTGCTAATTTTAAGTTCCTGGGAAACACAGTACAGATTTGTCCTTGACTAGGATTTGTAAGACTCTACTCTCTTTTCTTTTTTTAAAGAAAGTAACAGCTTGTGCCTGTAGCCCTATTAATATTAATACCTGCCTTTTATGCTCACAGAAATGTCTGTTTAGGTGATATCTTCACGCTTTAGTAAAGCAATCCAGAGGGGACATTTGGCTTCAGCATTATACTTCGACTCATCTGGTTTTTATATTCACTGGCTGGGGAAGACTAAGACTTAAGACTATACCGAGGGCTGGGGTGTTTGTGAGCAGGGGGCAGGGAACCATGCCTCATACATTGTTTCATTGTTCTGCCAGGAGACAAATGAATGGGGTAAGGTTTTTGAAAGGCGAAGAAGAAAGCTGAATGAAGGATGTTCACAGCAAAACTTTTCTATGGCTGTCAGGGCCTTGGGAATCTTACAGAAAGAATGTCCTGGGGTCGGGAGAGGGGAGCTCTGGAGATGGGTGTATAGGTGTGTGTTCAATATAATTGTCTACAGCTTCTCTGTGATCAGCGCTCTGTACAGACCACAGAAGCTTGCTGTGTGATTGTTTGGGAAAAGGAGAGGCGATCCTAGCGTGTCTATATAGAAAATTCCACAATAAGACACAAGGAGGGCTAGGGAACAAACACATTTTCTAAGGGCATAGAGGAAGCACCAGCTAAAGGAGTCAGAGAACTGATAGCAAGCCAATTACCTTGCTACTTAGAAAGCATTCAATGTGGGAGGCAGCTTGGTTTGGTCGACTGGAACCACAGCACTCAAAAATCTGCTCAAGGGGCCAGGGGAGATGGATATGTTGGTAGAGTACTTGCTGTGCAAGCATGGGAACCTGATTTTGATTTCCAGCCCCCATATAAAAAGCTCCATGGGGTGGGGTAGGCTTGTAACCCCACTGCTGGAGGGGCAGAGACAAGGGAATCCTCAGGCCCCGCCCCGCTCGGCCAACAAGGCTAGCCTCATTAGTGACATTCTGGGCCAGTGAAACAGTTTAGGGGGAAAAAATGTAAATGGCATCTGAGGAGGACTGGCACCCGGGGTGGTCCTCTGACCCACCCCCACGCAGGTGAATACACGTGCATGCATAAAGGCAAAGAAGAAAAAGGAGCTAAGGACAGGGCTGAGTGTGACTGGGTATGTGAGTTCAACGTGGAATGTAGGATTCATCCCTGCCTTGAGAGGCTCACTGTTGTTTGATGCCTGGAGTTTGAGAATGAGCAGGCGTGCTGGGCCCCATGCTGGTGTGCACCTGGAGTAGATTAGCGGCGGCAGGCTTGCATCACCCCACCCCCCACCCCAGGACTCCCTCCTGTGACCCTGCAGTTGGGGCAAGAAAACGTCGCCTGCCTCCAGTACTCTTGTTTCAGCTTAGTGGGAAGCAGGGGTGTAGTTTACTCAGGCTTGTGGATTTGTGAACTCTCCCACTTGTGAGGTGCTGGCTGGATCTGGAGATGAGTTTCTTCCACTTCTAAAGTATCCACCATGGAACACCAGCCTGGGCATAGGCTTCAGACTGTAGCTTCAACTCAGGGACCTCCAGGTGTCTCTTACAAGAAGGGAAACTCACATTTTGCAATACTTAATATTTGTCAGTTGTGACATCACATCCATGATTCAATCCTGTGTGCATTTATTAACCCCCACTATGTCCTCACTGTGCACCTGGTACTGAGCTGTATCCTGGCTACACGGAGATCGGCAAGATGGACTCAAACCTCACAATTCTCCCTGAATCCCCAGGAGTGGAGGTGTTTGCCTCCATTAGCCAATTGAGATGGCACAGGCATAAATGAAGAAAGCATTATATTATACTATACTGTGTGTGTGTGTGTGTGTGTGTGTGTGTGTGTGTTTTATATGCTTTTGTGTGTATGTGGTGTGGGTATGTGCTTGTGTGTGTATGGCGTGTGATCATTTGTTTCTGTGTGTATTATGTGCTTATGCGTGTGTGTTCGTGCACATGTATGATGTGTTTTTCTGTGTTTATGTTCTTTTGTGTATGTGTGTGCATGATATATATATATATATAATCAGTGTGCTGTGGTGATATTGTGTTCCCCAAAATATTGTGCATGCTAATAAACTTATCTGGGGTCAGAGAAGAGAACAACCACAATATTAAACATAGAGGATAGGCAGTGGTAGCACATGCCTTTAATCCTAGCATTCCAGAGGCAGAAATCCATGTGTTCAAGGATACAGCCAAGCATGGTGACTCACGCCTTTAGTCCCAGAAAGCGAGCCTTTAATCCCAGGGAGTGATGGTAGAAAGCAGAAAGGTATATAAGGCGTGAGGACCAGAAACAAGAAGCATTTGGCTGGTTAAGCTTTCAGGCTTCTAGCAGCAGTTCAGCTGAGATTCATTCTGGACGAGGAGTCAGAGGCTTCCAGTCTGAGGAAACAGGATCAGCTGAGGAATTGGTGAGGTGAGGAAGCTGTGGCTTGTTCTGCTTCTCTGATCTTCCAGCATTCACCGCAATAACTGGCCTCAGGTTTGATTTTATCAATAAGAACTTTGAAGATTCCTGCTACAGTGTGCCTAGTATGATTGTGTGTGTTCGTGATATGTAGGCTTTTATATGTGTGTATGTGATGTGTGTGTGTGTGTGTGTGTGCGCGCGCGTGTGCGCGCGCACGCGCGCGTGTACATGGTGTGTGCTCCTGTGTGAATTTGTGTGTGTGTGTGCACTTTTCTTTCAGTCCTTAGAAGCAATGGCTGGATGTCGATTGTCCGGTTCTTTTTCTACTACACGCTGTAGCCCTGGCTGGCTAACCTACAGAGCATTATGAAGTTCCTGTGATTAACATTTCCAAGGCACATGGGGGACATAGCTCACCCCTGTAAAGATGGAGGGATGGAAGCTTGTTCATCATAAATGCTGGTGTCTAGGGGGTTCTCAAACGAATTTGAAGATGAGAATCTTGGCCTTTCTTAATATGTAAGTAGAACAGGAACTAGTTTGTCTTGGATACAAACCTAATGCTGACTGTAATTAGCAAAGGTCAGGCTCACTGGTGGGAAGGTTTTTAGTGACTCTCACACCAGCATGATCCAGTCGAGACTTGGCAGAATGTAGCCACAGTGCTCTCTGAGGGATTGAGCGTGAAACTCAGTAGGTTTTAAGACTGCAAGCCTGCTGGCCCAGGAACAGTTCAGACTAAAGTAGAACATGGCTGTCTTTAAATGGTGATAGTTTCCAACTCTACCTCAGAGCTTTGGCAGCCTTGTAGCCAGTTTTTTTTTGGTCTCTGTCTGGCCCTGGAGAGTCATTTGTGAGTCCTTGGTGTAGCAGGCATGTCATGAGAGATGCCAGTCATGTTGAGTGCTGGAGAAAAGTGGAAAGAAAACATCTAGGCTGTGGCAGTGGACACAACCTTGGCTGGTTCCGTTGACTCTGAACCGTTCCATGTGAAAAGTTGAGCCATGGCCTCCAGGGGCAACTTTTATTTATTTGAGATTAAATATGTGAAGTTGAGAGAGAAGTTCTGACTTAGTAAGAGCACACAGAGTCATTTTGCTCTCAGTAAATTGATCATTTATTATAATATTTGTTTGAAAATTTTAATAACATGCAAGGCATTAAATATTATGGCATTAAAAAACAAAACCAAACAAAGTGTGTTGCATTAACTGCTTCCCCACCTGTCTTCCCGCTAGTCCCTCCTGAGCCTACCGTGGGCGCCATCAGAGTTTCCCATGTGTCTCATGTATTCTTTGCCCCTTTCCCTTCTAGCACCTCTCCTGGTCTCATTCAGTCCATATCCTCTCTCTCATATGCAGATCCAGCTTGTTATTCATACATGTGAGTAGTATACAAATGGGCACAAATGTAGGTAGAGCCAAGTTGGAACCCTTTAAATGACATCTGTCACTAGGTCCATTATGTCTTAGACTACTCAGTCACTACAATGAAGTACCGCAGGCTGGAGTGTTGAAACAATAGGCTTTTCTTTCGCCCTCACTCTTGTGGAGAAAAATGCATGTTTGGAATCTGGGGGAGTGCTGTGGGATGCTCTGTATGTCAAATTGCTCTGATTGGTCAATAAATAAAACACTGATTGGCCAGTGGCCAGGCAGGAAGTATAGGCGGGACTAACAGGGAGAAGAATTCTGGGAAGTGGAAGGCTGAGTCAGGGGGAGACACTGCCAGCCGCCGCCATGACAAGAAGCATGTGAAGATGCTGGTAAGCCACGAGCCATGTGGCAAGGTATAGATTTATAAAAATGGATTAATTTAAGATATAAGAACAGTTAGCAAGAAGTCTGCCACGGCCATACAGTTTGTAAGCAATATAAGTCTCTGTGTTTACTTGGTTGGGTCTGAGCGGCTGTGGGACTGGCTGGAGACAGAGATTTGTCCTGACTGTGGGCCAGGCAGGAAAACTCTAGCTACAGGGGAGGGCCTGCTTCCTCATGGAAGTCACCCTTTTCTGTATCCTTACAAGAGAGTAGGGTACCCATGATAGTTTGTGAGAAATGACCCCTCATAGGCTCACACATTAGGACACTTGATTCCCAGTGGGTAATACCATTTGGGAAGGCTATGGAACCCCTAGGAAGTGGGGCCTTGCTGGAGGAAGTATGTCCCTGGGGGCAGGCTTTGGGGGTTTATAGACTCATTCTATTATCTTTTTCATTCCTGTATGTGGATGAAATGTGATTTCTCTGCTTCATAATTCTTCTAACTGTGCTTCTCAGCCATGATGGACTCTAGCCCTCTGGAACCACAAGCCAAAATAAACCCTTTCTTCCTTAAGTGGTTTTGGTCATCACGGTAACAGAAAAGTAACGTATTAATACAGAACCCAAGATTCCTTGACTCTGTTTAGTCAGGGCACTGTCTTAGTTAGGGTTCCTATTGCTATGAAGAGACACCACGACTATGTCAACTTTTGTAAAGGAGAAAACATTCAATTGGGTGCCTGACATTTTCAGAGGTTCAGTTCATTGTCATCCTGGTGTGACATGGCAGCGTGCAGGCAGGCATGGTGGTAGGGCAGGAGCTGAGGGTCCTTACATCTTGACTTACAGGCAGCAGGAGGTGGTCTGAGACACTGAGTGTGGCTTGAGCATATATGAGACCTCAAAGCCCACCACCACAGTGACACACTTCCTCCAACAAAGCCACACCTCCTGATAGCTCTACTCCCTTTGGGGACCATTGTCTTCCAAACCACCACAGGCAGTGATCCCATTCACCAGGGTTCTATCTTTGTGACCTAATTACCTCCAAAGACGCATTTCCTAAGATCACCAGCTGAGGGTTAGGCGTCCAAAGCAGGAATTTGGTGGAGGCCATAACATCAGACCTGGCAGGTTCATGTATCTATTTATTCACTTCAGCATTTATCAAGCCCTTAACATGTGTTTGCCACTGTGCTTCAAAGTGCCACAACTGTCCCCTCACTCTGGTAACTGGGAACAGAGTGGTGCATGCTGAGACCCTCTGACAGCCCTACCTTCCCAGTTCTGTACATACAAGGGAGAAGCTGCCTAACCTATAAGGACTGTGCTTCTCTGTTCACACCCTGCCCCAGTCTGGGCAGTGTGTGCATAATTAGTCCATTCTCTTCCCAGCCTCTTTGTGCAAGAGGATTTGGTAGATCTGCTAATTCTGCGGCTTGTGCATAGCTCTTGTCACACAGTCAATTATGGACGTCTTTGAATAGCATAACTGGAAACGTGTTCGGCTTAATCACTTCTGACAGCAGAGGGGTTGAGGCTGAGCGCCAGCACACGTTACACAGGAATGTCATTAGCAGGCTGGTCTCAGGGCACACACGGGTCCTTCTGTGTGTTATCGGAGTGACTGGACTGGCAAGCGTCACCTCTGTATGAACTGCTGGACCACCTCAGCCAGCAAGTTAAAAACAAATGGCCTGACAGAAATGAGAGGAGTCCAGGGAGCTTCCTCCACCCAGCACAATAGCAACAGCCACAGCCAATGCCAAGATGCTCCATGTTGAGCAAGGTGCACAGCAAGACTCTGAAGCCAGGGTACCTGGAAGTGATTCAAACATCCACGATGCCACCTTCTGGCTGTGGGGCCTGAGCTAGGATCCTTAAACCCTCTGACCCTCCACTTCCCTCTGTAAAGAATAGTGTCAGTGAAAGAACAGAACACATCTTAGAGGTGGAGGGAATGTTGCGTCATGGTACATGTGATGCACTTCGTCCAACACCTGGCCCATAGTCAACACTTAGTAAATTTGAGGAGTCATTGTCTCTCCCTGGTCTAGGCGCAGAAGCCATTGCTCCAATCACGTTCATGATAACATAGTCACTAAAAGCACTCAGAACCCCTTTCACAGTGGACATCACCCAACTATTGCAGACATATGAAACCAATCTGATCTTCAGGAAAACTGGGTGAAGGGAAATCATATTTCTCTTGGACCAAGGAAGAATCTAAGTGATAGCAGAGTCTGGACTTGAGCCTCCTGTTTTGCTGAGACTAGGCCTGAGGCCATGGTGTTGACAGCAGAGGCCCAGGTCACACACTGCTGGCTTGCCAGCGTGCTGCAGACCAGTGACTTCTAATGCAAGTTTGGCTGCTCTTCCAGAGGCAGGGTGCTGGAGATGGGAAGGAGAGAGAAAGCCGTCGCTATTGTCTTCTACAACAGAGACGAAGGCAGAGTTTTGTGATTCTGAATGGAAAGCTGATGTGGATATAAAGTCCTTGGAACACATAGCTATTGCTTAGATATGTTTGGTCCCCAGAATTTGGAATATACAGTTTCTTTCTCTTCTTCTCCAGCTAGTTGTTGTTGTTCTCCTCCTCCTCCTCCTCCTCTTTCTGTTACTTTTCTATCACCACCACCACCACCACCACCACCACCACCACCACCATCATCATCATCATTTAGGTTGGCCACTTTCCCTATGTTGATAGAGTACAGTTAGAGTTTGTTTGGACCATCCATTCCTTAGAGCAATATGCTTGATAAGAAAACATAATGTTCTGGAACCTCACTACTAACAGTATACTCAACAGACTGGCAGTGTTAGTGTCCTATGAACATTTATTAGAACTGTGGACTCTCAGACTTCACCCTGGTCCTCTGAGTCACAATTTGCATTTTAACCCCACTCTCAAATAATTTGTGTGCACACTGAAGATGGAGGAATGCTGGGAATGGAGGAACATGGGCTCTGGCATCTGAAATAAATAGATTTGACACCCATGTCTTCCCTTTATTATCTGCACTGCCTCAGAAAAAAAATTGCCTAACCTTTGTGAAATTGTTTTCTAATCTATAAATTGAACTTAATACTATCTTGCAGGATTGTTATAAGAGTTGGTGATAATAAAGCTAACTACATTTATTTCTCTGCACCTGGAACAGTCTAAAATGCTTAACATCTCTACTGTTTTTCATTTCAGTTTCCCAGCAGAGCTATTAAGTAGGTGCTGGGTTATCTATGGGCATAAACCCAGGAGAACCACTTGAGAGTGGGAAGCCCCAGGCAGAAGGTAGCCAGCCAGTTGTTAGCAGCATCAGCACGTCTCAAGGCTTTGAGTCTCCAAAGAGAAGAGGGGATGGCCATCAATTAGGCCACACAGAGCCTGGGTTTCCTCAGGGTGTGTGTGTGTGTGTGTGTGTGTGTGTGTGTGTACATGTGTTACCAGTGGTTGGAGTCTGAGCTAGATTTTTCCAGGTCCTTGGCTTTTTATCCAAAGAATTGAAAGTAAGGGCTCACACAAATTTTCAAAAGAATCGAGATAATTGTATTTGGAGCAAAACAATAATACAGATTAAAAAGGACCACACTGTGAAGAAGGACAACTGGCTACATGAATGAGGATACTTCTGGCTCCAGGATATAGCCTTGGATCTCTTTTGGTGGGGGTGTAAGAGAATGAGGGGTCATTTACTAAGGTGGGTGGTCTGGGTGGTTCTCCATCTCCACTGATGGATTAGGTCATTGAATCATTTCTGTTCTGTGCATGTCCCTTCCCATGATGTGTCTGATTTCAGTCATATACATATAAAACCATGCATAGACATAAGAAAGTAAACAAAGAATTCCCCCTAAAGCAGGGATTCCCAACTTCCTTAATGCCATGACTCTTTAATGTAGTTCCTCATGTTCTGGTGACTCCAGTCATAAAATTATTTTGTTGCTACTTCATAATTATTTTTGCTAATGTGTGAATCGTAATGTGAATGTATGATATGCGGGATATCTGATATGTGATCCTGGGAGTCACAACCCACTGGTTGAGAGCCACTGCCCTGAAGGGTTACTAGAGGAAAGAACTTTTTTTTTAAGGCCTATGCAATTAAAACATGGATCAACTGTTATGTCCATCATACCCAGACATGCTGGGAATACAGCTGGACAGAAACTCTGAGTTTGACTGTTACCACAGGCAGGAAAGCTCATACTATTGTTCAGTGGGAGTATATGTAGGCCATTGCAGGTGGTGGGTTGAGGGGTTCTGAGATTGCTAGGTAACATCATTTGGAGTGGTGTGTGTGTGTGTGTGTGTGTGTGTGTGTGTGTGTGTGTGTATGTGTGTAGTACATGCAGGTGTAGAAAGCCAGCTGCCAAGTGTATTGTAGAGTGTGGTATGTATAACCCAAAACCAAATGAGGTCTCTGAATGCTAAATGGCTTGCCTGCCTTACATGTATGTATAAGTGTGTAAGCATGCATGTGTATACCTGTAGAGTACAGAAGGCAACCTCGAATAGTGCTTCTTGGTCTTCAGGTACTGTCTACCATCTTTTGAACAGGGTTTGTCATTCACCTGGAACTCGCTGAGTAGGCTAGACTGACTGACAGTGAGCCTCTGGGATCCACTTGTCTCCACCTCTCTCCAGCACTGAGATGATTCTAGATCCTGTCAAGTTGACAATCAGTCTTTTCACCACAGCAGCTTTGCTAGCAGTTGCTTTAGAAATTCTGTCAGTGTCACATGGGCCTGGGCACTTCAGGAACTGTTACAGTTGAGCAGGCTAAAACTCTGGCAAGGAGCAACTTGTTTTACAGAGGCAAATGTGGTATACACAGGATGTACTGAACCTGTTGTCATGGGTAAAATCTGTGGTCCATTTAGAGACACTGATGGGTAGGAGGCCATGGGAAACCTTTCCTGTGACTGGAAACCCTATACTGGCCAAGCAGAATCAGGATCCCCTAGACGTAAGGACATGAGACATAATCCACACATTTGTCATCCTTTCTTGGTGGAGCTCACCTTCCACAAGCCCACATCTCTGTCTCCTTGAAGTCTTCTATCTGAAGGCCAAGAGCAAAGAACCAGAATGATGATGCCTGTGCTCTGGGATGTATGTAAGGAATGCAGGAGATGTAGAGAAGAGGCCAAGAGTTGGTAGACTGCTGCCAGCCTTGGAATGTAGGCTAATTGCACCTAGGTAATTGATGTGTTCTGAGGGACACCTGCTGTAAGGTATTCTCTGTTTCATCCAGGGGTTTCATTATATCTAGAATCCCTTGCTTAAACTCATGACCAGGTGTGTGCTCTCTCAAATGGCTTCTGTATATCAAGTTTAATTTAATTTCAGATTTTAAGAGCAAAAAATACTGGAGTGAAGGGTAAACATGCTACTTATTTATGCATTGGAAAATTTCAACAAAATCTCTCTTCATTAAAGCTGTTAGGTGCTGTGGAATAATCTCTTTGTACACTGTGAAGATTAGTCACTGTGATTGGTTTAATAAACAAGCTGACTGGCCAGTAGCTGAACAAAATAAGGTTAGGTGGGAAAGCCAAACTGAGAATGCTGGGAAGGAGAAGGGCAGAATCAGGAGATGCCAGCAGATGCAGCAGGAGCAGGAGGTGATCATGCCATATTGAAAGAAGGTACGGCCATGTGGCAGAGTGTAAATAGGAAATATGGGTTAATTTAAATGTAAGGGTTAGCTAGCAACAAGCCTGAGCTATCAGCAGAGCATTTGTAATTTGTATTAAGTCTGCTGGGAGTTCTCTCTTAGGCGTGGCTGTGTGGACCCAGGGCAACAGCAGAAGCCTCAGCTTCACTCCGGCTTACACTGGGCTCCCATAATGCTGCTGTGTCCAGTCCCACAAGCCAGGGTTGATCTTCCTGCCTCAAAGGAGAGAAAGGCAGAGCTCACACCCTTGAAACACACCCAGAGCAGAGCTGATTCTGCTGGGTGTGACTACTCCCCCCACCCGGGGAGCTCCACTGCAGCTTTAGAAACAGGGTGAGAATTTCTCTCTCACTATGCCATTTCACATGTTTAGAAATATGTTTTCAATGATATTTTTTTCCCAAATTAGCAGAGAAAAGTCATTTCAGATATTTTAATTTTTTCTTTTCTGGTGTGACACCATGCTAGGTCACCCTAGGGGGTTAGGAGAACTAAAGTGGCTCATACCGGATGAGGAGACCACCCTAACTCTATGACCTCATTGTAGCTAATTCCATCTGCATGGAGACTCTTTCCAAATAAGGTCACCTTCAGAGGTCCTGTGACTCTCCAATTTATGAAGAAGACATCAATGTGTCAATGTGCAGGAAGTACAACAAACCCACACAGTAGGCTTTGGCATCTACTGTGAAGATGATGATGAGGAGACCTTGAGAAAATTGATGCTGTGAAGGCTACCAGCTCCTAAGTCTGATTCCAAGCCTGAGCTTATATGATAAGTCCTGGTCTTTATGAAAGTGTGTGCTCCAAGGTGCTGGTTTCTGAGTCAACTCTAAGGGTATTGGATGGTTACACCCTGCTGGAGCCCAAGGTGGGTAAGTGCTGAAGACATCCTGCACATCCTCTTCACAGCCTGCAATTCATCTGTGTGGGCATGAGTAGGGTATTGGTTGCTCTCCCCCAGTGAAGAGAGTGCTCAAATTTGTATCAGAAATAGCTCATTCTCATGGCTTTTCTTTTTCTAAGTTAAAATTCTGGTGAAATCTCTCCTGCATTTTCTTAGCAGGGAGGTAAGGGGCCCACTGAGATGCTTTTGTGGGCTTCACTCTTAAATGAATGCAGCTGGGTATTTTGATTAAACACATATTGAAATCCACTTATAACAAGTGAACTGAGACAATGTGAGGGGCCCCACTGCACCAGTAAGATTGTTCAAGTTACACAGTTTAGTGGGATATTGCTGTACTCTGGTGCCTGCAAGAAAGAAGCCCTGTGCCCTGTGACCAGTGGCATATGCCAACATGCAGGATGCAGCCCCTACTCAAGGCAGGACAGCTGGGCTAACAGTACCACTTCTTCCTGAATGTAAATGCCTATTGGAATTGACGTCAGCCTGCATTGGTCTAGGTCAGCTGCTCAGTGAATTCTAATGGAGTAGCCAGGATGGTTACACACACACACACACACACACACACACACACACACACTGGTGAGGCTTCTCAGCTAGCTCAACAGCACATGTACAGTGGCCCTGTTTACCAACACTGGCGTGTTCCTGAAGGATGCTCAGAGCTGTCCTTTGCATTGAGGAATGGTGTCATGAACTCTGGCTTCTGTAGCTGACATCCCTGGGGACACAGAGATATCCCCATACTCCTTACTGACACAGGGATGTCAGGGAGGGGCAGTACTCTTAGTTCCCTCAGATGACCTACACTTGGTGATGTCCACTGTGAGCTTGGTGCTAGAGACACTGAGATCAGATAGCCTCTGTTATCTCCACTGTTGCTCAGCTTGGATAAGGAGTCATGGAGCCAGTGACCTGGTGTGATGGTTGTCTTTAGAACAATGGACATGTAGCAGCTGAGGGCAAGGAAGAAGAGTGTGAAACCTGCTTAGGGAGTGGCCAGCAGGGTCTGGAAGAGGAATAGTGAGCTGAGGTATGAATGATTTCAAGGACAGCTGTGGTTAAGCAAAAGACAATGGCCAGAACCCTTTTGAGCAGAATGGAGAGAAAAAAGAAAAGAAAAAAGAAATTCGAGTTGTTGAATAGGCCAGGGCACATGCTCAGAGAACCACCATGAGATCCACTCAGATGGAACCTTGACTATTCTTGACTGGCAACTTACCACACCCTCTGTAGTCCTGACAGACGGTAAAGGTTTGGACCTGCAAGCCCAGTGGCTCCTGGCTTATCTGGTGGCAGCAGAATGTCTTCCTTTCTTGGGGTTCACCTAAGATCAGAGCAGTTAGGCAGTACAGCTTCCTGACAGATGGCCATTTGTGCCAGAATGATCTTTAGGTCTCCCTTATCTGAAAATACCATATATGGGATGATTGAAGCAATGAGCTTCAGTTTCAAAGATTATTAAAACAGGATAAAATTTTAGAATTCAGAGTGACCTTGATGGCCATATCTGTTCAAACAACCCATTAAACATTTGCATGATGGAGACCCCGTTTACCTTTGTCTGAATCCATTTGTTGAACCAGTACAACACATTTGCTATTTATTATGTGGGAAGCAGATGTGGAAAGCCATTCATCTGGTGGTCAAAATCTTTAGCTTCAACTGTTTCTGTATTATTATCTCTCCAAATTAAAAATAACACCTAGTACCCAGTTGTCCATGAGAATCCCTTTTGATGTGTGCTGCCACTTAATCTTTGTTCCTTCAGAATGGAAGAAAGACCAGGGTCATGCCAATGAGAGTACCAGGCTGGGTTGGAGAGATGGCTCAGTCATTAAAAGCACTTGCTGCTCTTCTGAAGGACCCAGGTTCAATTCCCAGCACCCACATGGAGGTTTACAACCCCTCTGTAAGTCCAATTCCAGGGTATCTGATGCCCTTTTCTGGCCTCCATAGCCACTACACACACACACACACACACACACACACACACACACACACACACACACA
>CABHPP010143520.1:31540-46707 GCA_902168425.1 Peromyscus attwateri
CCCCCCCCCCAGGAATACAACAGTAGACGTTGAGTCTCCTGTCTTCTGTCAGGCTTCCGACAGCTCTTGCATCGCTATCAGGAGTCTCCAAGCAAGCAGTGCCACCCTTTAGCTGAGACGTGGTGACAGGAAACACCATGAGGAGGATCTAGTCACACTCCCTGAGACTGCATCTCATTTTGCTAATGCTCACAAATTAAGGGTATCTGTCACTGCCTCCATGAGACAGCAAGAGAGCATCGCCCAGCTCATGAATTTCAGAGTGTACAGCCTTGAGAGGCAGGACCAGCCCAATGCTAAGTTGACATACAGCTCGCATTCCCTGTCTATGAAGAGAATGTGAAGCCCAGTCTCCCTCAGAGGCACAGGGTGTCAGAGCCAGAGCTAATTCTGAGGCATCCAGGTCTTCACAGAGGCAACATGCTTAGGGTGGAACTGCCATTCTGTGCATGTTCTCATCTAATGTCAATCAGCAGTGGTGGGGACTTGTCCTTTTCATTCTGAGGCTTTCAGGGCCCGAAGACCTGCTCCTCAGCTTCCAGGACACATGTCTGAGCAGGTTCCTTCCAGCAGTCCAGGCCTCTGACATGGATGACGGGAACTGGAGGGGGTGTTCTCCAGTAACACCCACCTTCCAGGGAGCTCGGGACAAAGCTGCTGGGCCTGGACATAGTTGGTTCCCAGCCTACCTCTGTGGCTTGCTCCTGAGTTTGTTCCTCGGTTGGCCAGACTTGGCAAACCATTCAGGAACCTGCAAAAGGTCAGTTCAGCCCCATTCATGGTACCCTTTGTCCTTTGTGAGAGAGATCTGTCACTCTTCAGGTGCAGCTCAGCGCTCGGGGCTTTCTTTCCATGTTTCTGACTGTCAGTAGCTCTGTTATAGGACTGGGGATGTGGCCCGGTTGACAGAGTACTTGCTTAGCATCCAGAAAGCCCCAGGTTCGATCCCCAGTGTGGTGAACCAGGCAGAGTGGCGTGTGCCCATCATCCCAGCACTTAGAGGGTGGTGGCAGAAGAGTCAGAAGTTCAAGCGTTCTCTCCGCTACATCGAGGATTTAAGGTTATGCTGGGATATGAGAGAGAAAGAAAGAAAGAGGGAAGAAAGGAAGGAAGGAGGAAAAAAAATCTAGAAAAGCCTCTTTCCTCACCAAGGGGAGACCAGTTGTTTCTTTCCTCTTTAGAACACTCAAACTCCCACTGCGGCCCACAGGACCTGTAGCTTCCCATCCAGAACTCATGCCCTTCTGTGGGTGATGGAACTCACTCTACTCATGCGCATGTGCACATGGTCTTTTTTTTTTTTTTCCTATTTGTAAATGTTTTACCACCTAGTGATTTCTAAAGTCAGGCTCACTACACCCCACCCCTCAACCCCGCCTCTGTGCAATTGATTTCTGTGGCCAGGCTCACTCTGCAGTGGCTGCTGGTATAGCAACCCCCTCAGCATGTCTTCTATCTGCCCAGATCCTCCTGAAGATAGAGGCTGAGTGTTCATAGATCTATGTTTCCTTCCACGTGTGCAGAGTGCCCACATCTGACAGCATCCTCTAGGAAAGGTCCTCGGCGACTGTCCAGGAAACACTTAAGCTTCTATTGGCATTGATAACTAATGCAAGCCTTTATGAGCCAGATGTGTGTGTGTGTGTGTGTGTGTGTGTGTGTGTGTGTGTGCGTGCGCGCGCGGGTGCTTGTGCCTGTGTGTGTGTGTATGTCCATGTACATGTGCATAATGCTGATATCAGAGGACAACCTTGAGAACCATTCTTCAAGTGCTGTCTCTTTTATTTGTTATATATAATGAGACAGAATCTCTCACAGTCCTGGAGCTTGCCCAGTAGGCTAGAGATAATGATTTTTGACTGGTTAGGTTGAATTAAAAGTGAAGCAACAAATGTCTTCCAATCTAAGACAACAGGAGTGAAAATCTGAAGCCAATATTCTCTAGGCATAGACCATCTTGTTTGCAGCATTCCACATCTGGATACCCAGATGGATCGAAGTAAGATGGTTGGTCCAGCCCTTGGGCCTTTCTCTATCTGTGGCTCTTGGCATGTTAGTTTTTTTGGTGTGTGTGTGTGTGTGTGTGTGTGTGTGTGTGTGTGTGTGTGTGTGTCTGTGTTCACACCTGTCAGACTTGTCTGTAGAGTTGATTTTGGAATGGAAAACATATTCTACATGTCATCTCTTAAGACAGGTTATGCCAGACACTGCAGCTAAGAGTTAAACCTAGGTTTCCTTCTTTCTCAGTGTGTAGGTTCAGGTGCTGGGGAGCTTGGCAAACTCATGGGAGGAAATGGCTGACTTTGCCATTAGCTCAGGTCTGTGCTGGTTTCTTTACTCTGGAGTTTCTGGATCAGGGACCTTCATGTAACTTCTCAGCTTGACAGGCAAGTAAGCATGCTGGGCAGTCTCATTACCCTTTGCAGTAAGGTTTCTCTTACAGGCAATGGGCCAGTTTGCAATACAGTCCTAATACAGTTCTGCAAGTTTCTGGTGGGTGTTGTTGAGGGACCATTAACTAAGAGATAGAAATACAAATAGCAAAATCCAATTCACTCCCCATATGATTTGGAGTCCGTGCTTAGAGCAAATCAGGCTGTACATTATAAGAGGCCAAACATTGCTTAAATACAACATACAATCTGACAGAAAATGACAACACGGATGCTGAGGAGATAGCTCAGTTGATAAATGCTTGCTACTCAAGCATGAGGATCCAAGTTCAATCCCCAGGACCCACATAAAACAGCCAGGCATGGCAGTATGCACTTGTAATCCCAGGTCTCGGGAGGTGGGACCGGTAAATCCCTGGGGTTCACTGGTCAGTCAGTTTAGCCAAATAGGGGAGCCTCAGGTCCCATGGAGAGGTCCTGTCTCAAAAGACAAGGTAGATGGCTCTTTAGAAATGATGCCTGGGGTTGTCCCCTGGCTTCAGCATGCATGCAAACACATGTGCACCACTCACATATAACACACATGCATGCACACAAAATAAAAGTTAAAAACAACAGAAATGACAACACCTACTCTCTCTTTCCTTGGCTACAGGGCCCACCCTAGCATCTTCTGGGTGAATCCAAACATGATATCATGATACCATGGAAAGCATGGAGCCTATGCTACCATGGAATGCATGGAGTAGTCTATGCTACAATGGAAAAGACTCTGCAGTTAAAGGTCTTCTGTGGAATGTCCATGATCAAATCCTTACGGGGAAAATGAAGATACTCTTCTGTGGCTCTCGAATCCCAGTCCTGTGCTGAGGAGCCCTGTTGCCTCCATATGTATTTGATCTCATTCTCTGGGAAATATCTGCAGGAAAATTGAAGCAGAATAAGAGAGGTTGTGTTTCTAAAAATAGAACATGTTTGGGTATTGGCGAGGGGTGCTGGTGATATGTTTAGGGTTCTCAGTCCTGGGTGCTGGGCACCCAACTGCAAAGTTCTTTCCTATGCTTAATCTCAGGCTCTCTTGCTCACCATGGTATATAAACTCTACGATGATGCTGGTGAATGAAACACTTTGTGAGGTGTTTGTGATACAGATATGGAGAGGTACATGTTCATTACTGATTTGGTCTTCATCCTAAAGGAATGAGGAAAGGATGGTCGTCTCTCTCTCTCTCTCTCTCTCTCTCCCTCTCTCTCTGTACAATTTCTTCACCTGGGATCACAACAACACAATGAGGTATCAGTAGCAAACATGGTCTGAGTTCTCTCATCCCAACACAGGCCTTTGAGACATGAGAATGGCTTAGACTAAGGGAGCGTGATGTAAGTAGTGCCCAGCCCTAGCCCCGAGAGGTGCCCATGTTTCCTCTTTTAGATTCCTGGCTTCTCACATCACCTACCCTTTGATGAACTCATCAAACCCACACAGTGTTGCTGTGGGATGTTCTGTATGTTAAATGTGTTGCTCTGATTGGTTAATAAATAAAACACTGATTGGCCAGTAGCCAGGCAGGAAGTATAGGCGGGACAAGGAGAGAGGAGAATTCTGGGAAGTGGAAGGCTGAGTCAGAGAGACGCTGCCAGTCGCAGCCATGAGAAGACGTTAAGATACCGGTAAGCCACAAGCCACGTGGCAACTTATAGATTAATAGAAATGGGTTAATTTAAGATATAAGAACTAGATAACAAGAAACCTGCTGCAGCCATACAGTTTGTAAGCAATATAAGTCTGTGTGTTTACTCGGTTGGGTCTGAGTGGCTGCGGGACTGGCAGGTGAGAGAGATTTGTCCTGACTGTGGGCCAGGCAGGACCAGAAAAACTCTAGCTACACAGTGTAAAATATTAAACTATAGTTAATTAGGACCACCAAATTTGGGATATGTAAGACATGTCATCAGACACATCTCAGTTTTTTTTTCTTCTCAACCAGCATTTGAGTCAGTGTACTGAGCATCATGTCTGTGTGAGAGTGGACAGATGGGTGGGTCTCTCAGGGCCCTGCGCTTCTCTTTTGAATGATAAGAGTGTAGATTAAGGGAAGAATGCTAATACCAGACTCACGTTCATCTCCTCTGCCCCTCTGTTTTTATATTACTCGCTGCTCTCTGGTCACAGTAGTCTGTCTCAGTGAGTTCAGGTTGAGCTTAGAATTCTACTAAACACAAAACTTAGAGAGAAGCAGCTACCTATACTTTTTTTTAATATGGTCTAGGTCATCTTTGACCACATGGCATCTATGATTCTAATTTCAATATTTCCTGCTCGAATTTGTCTTTTCACAATTTGGAAAGTGCCAGGAGAAACAGGTGATGCCTGTAGCTCTCTAATTCCAGAATCATTAAGTTACAGCTCTCTCTGACCCCCAGGATGCTCTATGCAATTCCCTGAGTTTTGGCTTGTAGAGGATGTGGATTAGAAAAGCCTACCGTGCGCTTTCTGATATTCCACTCAGAACACTATCCCTTTAATGTTCCAACAACCAGCCTTAGAGGAAGCCTGCAATCTGAAGGTTTCTACCAGAATGAGGCAGGAGGAGAAGAAAGTGAGAAGAGAGAGAAGCCCTGGACCTGTGGCAGCCCCAGTCTTCTGGGACAGCAATGTGCTGTTGTGCTCTGAGTTACCATAAAACATGGACCCAGGTTTCTTTACTGCAGCTTAGCTAAAGCCAGACAGTGCTGGAATCAGTGCTTAACTAAGAATAAGTCTTTGCAAACTGGCCATGGAGATTTGATAAAAGTCGTAGGTTTTAATTGAATTTGTGCTAATGGCCTCCTAGGGATGGGAATGTGATGGATGCCGGCAGACGTTCCCTTAGCCTTTGGCAAAGCCATATTGCTTCACATCAAATAGACCATTCTTTATGCTCTAACTGGCTCTTTCTGGCTCTACTGGAGGGCTGCATGAACAACAAACTTGTTGAGAAGTCCTTTTTTTCAGCATATACTTCTGGGCCAATGTCCTGCTGGGCATCATCCTTGATTAGAAAGAGCATCCTCACTTCATTCACAACTTGCCTAGATGCTAATTTTGTAGAAATGTCCCACTGCAAACAGAGTTAATGTTCTTGCTGCAGAGTTGGTCTGTCAGGGGTCAGTGGATGGATGGATGGATGGATAGATGGACTCCTCTGTGGTGGAGTTTGGTCCTCAGTGACCTTCCTTTCTTACCCATCAGTATGAACCTTGGCAATGACTGCTGTCCTCACTTCCATTCTGTTGCTCTCCTTTCTGTGATAAAATATCCTGCTAAAAATTATCTCGGAGAGAAAAGGCTTGTTTGGTTGACAATTTCAGGTTGCCATCCGTCACTGGAAGTCAAGTCGACAGGCACTTGAAATGGCTCGTCACACTGTATCCACCGTCAAGTGCAAAGAGAATCAATGCAAGCCTGCTTGTTCTCAGCTTGCTTTCTCTGCTTCCTCACAGTTGAATATTCACTGCCTAGGGAATGGTGTCACCCACAAAGCTCAGGTCCTACCACCTCAATTAACAGCATCACGGCAATCCCCTACAGACCAACCCTCACTGAAACACCCTTCTCAGATGATGCTAAATTGTGTCAGGTTGACAATTAAAATCAACCATCAACAATCCTTCAACATGGTCTCATTTCCTCCTTTCCTCAAATAGACTTTCCTTCCACTTACATCCCCTGGCCTGACTTTCCTGTCTGCAGTGACATCTTGTCCATGCCCTGTTGTTCAGCATTCTGGCTGACATGGTGTGTGGGGTTGCTTTTGTAGCACCTTTGAGTACAGATTCCAGTATTTCCCACTTCTCCTCTTATTCCCTTTGGCTCACATTTGGCATACTGAGCGATTGGCAAGCATCTGTTGAGAAGACCATTACCAATCTCCCTGAGATATCACTGATGCTCCCAGACCTCGGTTGGAGAAAAGCATGAGGCTAAAAAGGTGGCAGATACAGGAGTCTCAGAACCATCCCGAAAGCCCTGTGTCCTCCCTCCCCACACAGCTGCTCAGCCACAACTACCCTTCTGTGTCCAGTCTCCCCATGTTTATCTGTTCCTTGTGAGCATCCACAGTTCCCACCTTTGATGAGATGCTCTTTGTTGGCAATGTGGAGTGGATTTACAGGGCTGGCAGAAGAGTGTCTGTAGTGGGTAGCCATTCCAGCTTTGATCTGGAAGTTCCAACCCCCATTGAGGCTTCAGTAACTGTCACGCCTACAAGGTGGGGCCGAGAGAGGACCCTGAAGACCCAAGATCCAATTGTGCCGGCTCTCTTGGTTCCTGGACCCTGGATGCTGGAGGTAGACCGAGCAGAGTTCTCTAGAGAACACTGCTGGACTGCGCTACACCGTTCCCAGACCCTGTTACCTATCCCTTCACTTGTGAGTTAACCCACAAAATAAACCTCCCTTTTAACCATGTGGAGTTGCCTTAATAATTTCACCAGTAAGTGTCTTTGCTCAGTTTCCTAGCTTTGTCATGATGAGGTGCATGGGGCCAGCCAGCGACTGGGTTTTATGATCAATTATTGCCAGGAAGAATGGCTAATAGACATGCCTGTAGAAGCCAGAGAGTGATATTTCACAGTAACCATTTCTCCTTGTTGCTTTACTCCTTTTTTGAACTTGAGACAGGCCACTTGAGATCTGACTTGGACAGTGTGCCAATGAAGTCAAAGATTAGCATCTGTGGAGCTTCTGAAGAGGATCAGGAGTCAATGATAACCAATTGGGGACACCAGCCACTGAACGGGCATCTGAGGTGTACTGCATCTCTCCTTTGCAGGCAGAATGTCCCCCCATGCGGGGAGGGGGCAGATCTATTGGTTTCAAACTCTGCTTCTGTCCTTACAGGCTTTGTGATGTGAGGCAGCTTTCTTTTCTCTCCCCAGCTCTCATCTTTTGCATCTCTATAGTGGAAGTATGCTATCCATGGCCACAGTTGTCATGGGATGACTACACTGGTTGCTGTGTATGATGACTGCTGTGTATGCTGTCCTGTTTGATGTATGTATGACATGGGGCAGGTATAGTCCCCAGAGCAGAGTCTGACTAGTCATCCATTAGCAGGTGAATTGAAGGGAGAAGGAGATAAACTAGTGAACCAGCTGTATCAAGAAGCCAAGCTTTAGGAGATGGTGACTTCTGCACCAGGATGACAATCTAGGAAGAGCCTTGAGGAACGAGAGTCCCCCAAAGAACAAGTGTCATGATGAGGAGTGACACTGTCCCGAAAGGCTGCCTGGTGAACACTCTCAGCACTGTGACTCTCTCAAGGGACTGACAACCCCCTGCACAACTGGAATCACCCCTGCTGTGCATGGAGGTGGGTAAGAGTGAGGATGCCAGCTACTGAGTGCCCTCTCAAGCCGGAGAGTTGCTTAGTGTTCTCACCATGCTTTTTCTCAACTCTGCTCTCTACTGAAAGGCCTTCATCATTGCCTCATTTTATTGATGAGAGAGATACAGCTCAAGAAGACTCCCTGACACACTCAGGGCCATGATGTGATGATACTCTCATGTCTCCCTAACACATTCAGATTCCACAGAGGTCAGACCTTCCTACCACCTAACATACTCAGAGACCATGATGGTCACACTGTGGCACCTCCCTGACACACTCAGGATCATGATGGTCAGACCTTTACAACATGCTGGTGATCGTTCATGGCACTAACTCTCACTCTAGGCCCAGAAGTTGGCTGGGTGGCCCCTTCCAGAAGAATGTGGCAGCCACAGCCACCTTCAGAACCTATGCTGAGGTTCCCCATGTCTTCCGGCACTCCTCTACAGCGGAGACCCTCTGGGGACATTGACACTGGGGCCTGACATACAGCAACCTTCCCACACACTGACAGCTCTTTACTCCCTGTATCATACTAGAGTAAACAAGCATTTGCTTATTGTTGTAATGAACCCCAGTTCTTAAAAATGCATTAGGTTCTCAGCATAAATAAGCAGAGGGTACAAGAAAGTTCCATTTACCTCTGCCCTGGCACATACACAGAATCCCTCAGGCACAAGGCTACTTCAACACAGAACTATCATGCAATGCCCATAGCTTTATTTTGCTTATTTTGTATTGTTTCTTTTTTTTTTTTTTGGTTATTTTCGAGACAGGGTTTCTCTGTGTAGCTTTGCGCCTTTCCTGGAGCTCACTTGGTAGCCCAGGCTGGCCTCGAACTCACAGAGATCCGCCTGCCTCTGCCTCCCGAGTGCTGGGATTAAAGGCGTGCGCCACCAACGCCCGGCTTGTATTGTTTCTTATATGTTTGTATTTTGCATCTTGTTTCTCTCAGTCTTTGGTTTTTTTCTTCTTACCCTGTTGATGCTTCTTTCAGGGAATAGGTATTTTTAAATCTGATGAGGTCCAGCCCATCTATTTTTTTTTCTTTTATGAATTGTACCTTTGGTGGTGTATCTAAAAAGGCTGCTACCATTCCCAACTACATCTAACCTTTTCTCTTATTTTATCTCCTAAGAATTTTGTGGTTTTATACACACACACACACACACACACACACACACACAAACATGTGTTAGTGTGCATGTGTGTGCGTGTTTATTCACATGTGTGCATATGTGTGTGGAGACCAAAAGACAACCTAAGGTTGCCATGAGGAATGACTTTCACCTCCTTTGAGACAAAGTCTTTCCCTAGTCTGAGGCACACTATTTATACCAGACTGGTTGACCAGCAAGTCCCATGTATTCCCCAGTCTCTGCTTGGAGTTACAAATGTTCACCAGCCTGCCTGGCATTTTTATGTGGGTTCTGGGGGTCAAACTCAGCTTTCTGTGCTTGTGACTGACTGAGCGAAGCACTCAGCCCTAGTTATGTGTGTTCTTTTTAAGCCTGTGATTCACTTTGAGTTAGTCTGTATGGAAAAAGCAGTGTGTGTGTGTGTGTGTGTGTGTGTGTGTGTGTATACAATGAATCCTCTGAGGTGGCTTGCTCAGCATCTCTTATTTAAAACCCCCTTTGTCCCGCTGTGGAGTGCTTGTTCCTTTGACACAGACTACCCTCCCCTTGTACTTGTTTTCTGGGCTCCATTCAGTTCCACCAATCCCTTTGTGTGCCTTTCACAGGACTCCACCATTCTAACTACTGCAGCTTTCCAATAAATCTTGACATCCAGGTAGTGCCAACTTGTGATCTCCTAAAATGCCACATTGCCCTTCCTGGATCTTTTCCTCTCTTTGTACCTTTGGAGTCATTGTGTTTGTAGCCACAAAACAACCCAGTGGGATTCTGGGGAGAACGTCACTGAACCCATAGCTCTTGTGACCAACTGGCTCTTGACAATATGGAGTCTTCCTCTCCACAGCTTTGACTTATCTCTTCACTTGTTTAATTCTTCTTTGATATCCCTCATCAGAGTTTTACAGATTTTACCACACAGACATCTATAGACTGGATGATCTTCTCTTCCTAAAACTGACATGTAGATATTTTAAGTGTATGCCATTGTGAGGTGACACCTTTGCTAAGTGATTAAGTCGTTGACCTTAAATGACCTTGTGAAAGAGACTCTCTGGAGAGTTCTCTTACTAGCTCCTGCCTGTGACATTAGTATGATGTAGGCTTTCCTGAGAAGCTGAATGTGCTGGACCTGGATGTTGGGCTTAAAAATTCCCAGAACTGGGAACAGAACTGCCCAGGTTATAATTTTTGTCCTTGTGGTGGTGGTGGTTGGCTGGTTTTTAAATATTGCAACTGATGTTTACTTTCCACTTGTTTGCTGTTGATACAGGAGCGTTGACTTTGTAAGTTAACTATCTTATTACTGCTTATGAAATCCAGGCGTATTTGTTGGCTGAGATGTTCTACATAGACAAGCTTGCTGTCTGGAAATGAAGACAGTGTTACTTCTTCCTTTCCTGTGAACACACTGTTGAGCTCCTTTTCTTGTCTTATCACATTAGCTATGGTTTCTAACACTATGTTAAAAAGGAGAGAGAGGGGACGTTTTTGTCTTCTCCTAATCTTAGAAGTGTTTCTGGGTTTTCAGGGCTGTAGATCTACAGATCCCAGCTGCAGGGATCTGTAGATGCTAATTCCATTTTTACTTCCCCCATGGACCCTTCCTGTCACCAGTCTTGTCCCTTAGAGAAACAGAGGCTCCTGCTTTCTGAAGCTCTCCTGCAGCAGGCAGTAAGTCAGTGCTGTCCCCCTTCCTTTCCATACATCAGCACAAGGAACCTCAAGGTTGATCAGCTAACTCTGTCCTTTAAGCAGTCCCTGCTGGGTTGATGAGCCTGAGGTTGGTTCTGAGCCACATTGTGAGGCCCAAGCTTGTGTTTCCTTAGACCAATCACAGTCTATTTATTCGTGAGGTACATTTTTTTTTTAAAGTAGGAATCTATTGTGGATAAATGGACCCTCAATGCTTAGCAGAATATTTAATTAATCCAATCACCCCATTCCCAATCTCTGGGAGATGAATGGAAGGTTCCCTTGTAGTTAAACCAAACACTTATTTATATGGCCATCTGTTCTAATAACAGAGTGCCCTGTGAAGCCTGCACAGTTTTGGCAAAACCGCTTATTTCATTCATCTCTGGCATTCTTTTTAAAGTACCAGGAGCAGAAACCTGGGCTAGGGGTGGAGGTGGAAGAGGAGTGAATAGTAAAGTGTATGGCTGGCTGGTGTGGTCTTTGCTGGATTATTCGTTTATCCTAGAAAAAAATGATGCTAGGACTTTCAGGTGCCTGCAAAATTAAAACATAAAGTAACTTGAAATTAATCTTAGTGCTTTTTATATAGAAGATGCTAAAACTATACTGACTGTATTTACTGACATTAATTCACCAGTTTACCATTAAGCTTACTGGAAATCTTCAGGGTTCTGGAAGAATCTTTAGACAAAGTCCATGTGCTGGGTTTCTGTCCCTGAGCTTGGGTATCTTGAGTGGTTTCTCCACAGTTTTCTTCCCTTGTTGCTTCGATTTGTAACATGAAGTGAGGCCATGCCTATGAAGATTTTACCACACTCAGTCCACACGAGCTGCTTTGGTGTAGTTCAGACTTTACAAAGACAATTTCATTGCCTCCTCTTTTTGTCTTTCTCTCTCTTAAATGATTGATCACACTTATGCCTGCATGTAAAAGCAGTCTTTTAACCAGATGGGTACATTTTCTTGTTACGACCAAAGAAGTTAGCCAAGCTGTATGTTTATTATAACCGCCCCCCACCCTCCAAAAATCTACACAGCTCATGGGGCTTTGTGGCCTCCAAAATTGGTTGTTTAATAGCCCAGCAATTTTCATGAATAGCTTCCATGGAAAAGCTCTGGAAAAGGTCAAAAAAATTTTCCCCATTAACACTTCAAAAAAAATCCAATTAATTGACTCAGAGTGCCTCAGGGAAGAGCATCTCTATCCCAATTATAACAAGCTCTGTTTTGAATAGAAATCTAAATTCTTTCTAGGGAAACTTGAAGGTGAGACAGCTTTCTTACAGATTCTAGGTTTCTTTCATGTGGCTAAAATTAGAAAGGACTTGGTGAAACTCACATGTACAAACTGGATCCTGCTGATTCAGGGCCACCGGAAACTAACCAGGGACTAGAGGGGTGAGGGGTGGGGGAGGAAACCAGAAGGCAGAAGGACAGTGTGTGTGTGTGTGTGTGTGTGTGTACACGCGTGCATGCGCGTGTGCGTGTGAAAGCAGACCACCATCTGCCATCCAAGCTACACCAGCACCTAGCACACCCTGCCCTGCTCACTGGTAAACTGATAACCATGACATATGGATTTGAGCCCCCCCCCCCCCCCCGTGACAAACGCTCAGCCTGAGAGAGGAGGTGCCTCCTGCATGGACTGTAACTCTCCTGTAAGCAAGAGTGACTGGGCAACTCATTGGTGGCTTTGTCTGCTTTTGTGCACCCAATAAATAGTATCTCACTTGAGACAATAACAGTGACCAATCCCTGCTTAATAGAGCCTGTTACTAGGACTGGGTAAGGGGAGCCCAGCATTTTTTTTTTTCCTCTTTTCATTTTTATTTGGAAATCAGTGGAAAACCATGGGGCAGGCAGCCCCCCTTACATGCTGTGCTTTTGTGTCCCAGGATTGGTTGGGGCTGACATGCCTGTGAGATAATCACACCACCCCTCGTGGGGGTGGAGCTGGATGCTGACTGTTAACCCCATGAGTGCTGGAGCGCTATGGGTCCAGGGCAGACATGGATCCCGTCAGTCTCCTCAGGATGCAGATAAAGGGGGCAGAGTGAGGAGGAGAAACCGTATTTGCGATCCTGAATTTTCTGTTACCCAAAGCAATATTCAGTTGCTCCATAAAACCCCAATGGAAACAACAGAACAAAATAATAGGGGATAAAATATAGACTTCTAGCCCCGTTCAGAATGGTTAATTGTGGCTAGTAGGATTTCCAGTTAGTTTAGTGGTGTGTGTTGGTCTCTCTTCACTAAGAGCTGCCCTGGGATCCCCACAAACTGTCATAGAATGTACCTTTGATTTTCCCCAGTTAACCCTGACGAGCAAACATTTTGGACACCTACTTCTGGTTTCCTCTTTCTGTGAATGTTTACAAGTACTCATGTCATGTCTGAGAAATCTGTGTTCTTGCTTCTGCACATAATGATGCCGGAAAGCTCCATGGTAGAGTACAGCGCTCCTATGCCCCATTGTGATGGTCCAGATGTTTCTCTAGGTTTGGGTACTTACGCATTTGTAAAGGGTTTCTCTTGTAAATAAGAGAGTCTTCTGGCTAGCTTTTGTGCCTACAAGTAATTATTCTCTTACGTCTAGTTGCCAGAAGCTCCCCAGGTGCTGAACATTCTTGAAGTTCATGATACATATGCCAAATAATTACAGGAAATCACAACAGACTTTGAACTGAGGAGAACATAGGCAGTCTTTGCCTGTACCGAACCAAAGCCTTGTGCTCAGGCAATAGCTGCATAGTCAAGCATATGGTATTTCTTCCCTCAACAACAGGCCAAGGGTGCATAAAACACCCATTGTTAATCCCCAAAGCACTGCCGTTGGACTGGCTGTCATTATCAGTGTTCTGCCAGCAGTCTGGGCATGCTATTTATGTAATATTACATTACATGTTCAGGTATTACAAGCTCTGTAAAAGGTTTTGTGCCCTTTAAGATGAGCAGTAAACATGTTTTCTGTTCTCCAAAGGACTTGGTGGCTTGGTTGTCACTTCCTGTCTACAAGTAAAGCATTCTGAGACTGGAGTGAATGCCTGGGAATGTAGGTCCCTCTGCGTACCTCCTGCAGGAGGCTTTCCCAAGCACAGTAATGGATCGGTGACAACCAAGAATGAGGACAATTACAGTACCATGCTATAATGAGAGCAATATGAACATTTTCTTTCTTAAAATATCTTCCGGCGTGTGATATCCACTCATGTTGGTGTTTGGAGAACAGCTCTGGAGAGGTTCCAGGTTCCCGTGTCCCAGATCACACAGTTGGACAGAGACACATGTTAGCAAGAAAGTGAGTTTATTAAAGATCCCTCTCCAAGGAAAGGAGCAGGCCGGAGCAGGTTCAGTAGCTCCCAGTGCAGTGCAGTGCACAGGATGAGGCTTTTATGTCACACAGTGAGTGCTTTATGGCTCATTTGCATAGCGTTCTGGCTGGTTTTCAGTAACATGGATTTCCTCACACAAGCTCTGTCTGCTGAGCATAGTTCGTCACACAGCTGCGTGCATGTCTCACTAGTGACTTGAATCTGCACCCTGGGGTATGCATGTTCGTATTATAATGGGGCACAGGCCATCTTCAGACACGCTGCTAATGTGCTTGATGCCTCCACCCATGTTACCAGCAGTATTTTAGTTGGCCTCCTCTGGAGGTTTTCTCTTGGCCAACTTGGTTTTCACATAGCCAGTTCTATAAAGCTTTGTGAAAGCCCTTCTGGACTTCATCTTCTGCTCCATTCTCCTGCCTTCCCTGTTGTCCCTTCTCAGGTTGATTAGATAAGGACACAATGCCTACATGTGACAATATGGCGGCTAGCATGAGCATCGCAGTACTGTCCCAGGCTTCTTTGACCCTAACAGTTTATCAGGAGGATCACGGTTGACTACAGGACTCTGGAAGGATGGAACTGGGATGTTTGGCTTATGGGCTGACTCCTCCTATGTGTGTGCATTCATGATTAGGGGTTTGAAGTTTACCCACAAATGTCACACATCCATGTTCCTCTCTCTGGGTGGCTAATGGATCATGGAGAAGAGCAGTAACAGGAGGAGCTTGAAAGAGATCATGGAGGATGCTGCTGGCTCTCCCTCAGCATCATTCTCAGCTATGTTTCTTATACAGCCCAGGACCACCTGCCCCCTATGGGTTGGACTTCCTACACCAGTGAACATTTAAGACAATCTCCCACAGACATGCCCACAGGCCATCCTGATCTAGGCAATCACTCAATTAAGACTTCCTTCTTAGCTGACTCTAGACTGTGTCATTTTGACAATGTTAACCAGGACATTAAGAAAGGGAAAGTGGCTGCAGGCTTTCTCCATGTTGGCCAGATCTCCATGGGGCAACTCGGGGCTCATGTTATTTCCATTTCCTGGTGGTGGGCTGGGTACTCCCCTGTTCTGAGACCTGCTTGGGTAATTTTGAGGGTCTTTGGAAGTTCTGAGTAATCCATCTCTATGGATCCATTTTCTGGATCCTCTTTTACATGTTCTGGGTTGTTCTCTGATTTCCATTTTGAGTGTCTCATTTCCACGAACGTCAGTTTAACAGCCACGGCTTAG
>CABHPP010143521.1:738-28352 GCA_902168425.1 Peromyscus attwateri
ACCAATAACAACAACAGTATCAACACATACACAGATACATACACACATACCAATAACAACAACAGAACAGAAATCAATCAAACAGTATTAGACACCATCATTATTAGCGTTATTGCAGGGTTGATTGAAAATATTTGGGGAATCACTGCTCCAGCGTTGAATTAATGAAGCTCAGTCTTCCCTCCTAGAGGCCTGTCTTGTCCTTTGCTGTGGCGCTGTACTTGCTGAGGCAGAAATGTGTGTCACTATGTCCTAAAGGCAGGAGGGAAAAATATACATTAAACGAACAGGAAAAAAAAAAGAAAGACAAAAGCAAAACCCACCAACAGTCACACATGGCAGGTGTACAGACTATCCCCCAGTCGACCTCTCTGCCCTGACATCCTGTGAAGCCGCTGCACCTGGGAAGAACCGGGGAGAGAGGGCCTCCCTCAGGGCAGAGTTCAACTTTCTTTCTGTTCCTCAGGATCTTGTCCAGGGTCTCCTTTTCCCCAGACTAGGTCTTCCCTGCTTGGGAGCACTCTGCCCCCTTTGTTGTCACACCTCCAGTAGAGATGCTCTCTCGCCCCCCCTTTTCTACGTTGCCTGTGAGCTCTTGAAGGCAGGAACTGTGCTATCTGGTACCTCCCTCGGGACAGTAGTCTGCAAAGTGTGTCTTGGTTGATGTGATGTGAAGCATAATCTTTTGGAGGGTGAGAAGAAAATTCTAGAACTTCTACTCATGCTTACTTTTTAACCTGAAATATAAAAGAAGCCACCTTTATTATTTCTTACGGTCTAGATTAAAGAGTTATCACATATCAAATATAAAAGTGTGAACAAATGCTTTGGTATGACTTTTTTTTTTTTTTTTTTGGCAGGATTGATTAAAAATATTTGGGGATCACTGCTCCAGTGTTGAGTTAATGATTATTGCTTCAAAAATCAGTAACTCAAAAGAGTATAGCTTTAAATAGGAAAACCCAGTGCTCAAGAAAAATCTAAGGTCTTTGTTTGTTTCAAGTAAATACAAATAGGACGCCCAGCTTGTATATTGAAAGTCACATGTAAGGCCCTAAGAGTTATTTTGATTCTCAAAGACAATTCCTTATGCTTTGATGTAGAAGGATTTTAAGGAAGATGTAACTCGAATTGTATCATGTAATTGCAAAATGTGGCAAGAAGGCTTTGGGGAGCTGGCTGCTCCCTGTCTTCTGGCAAAGGTATTCAACACCATTTTTTTCTGAAGGATATCTTGACAAATATATCAAACTTTAAAAATACCATGCCTGCTGGGCAGTGGTGGCGCACACCTTTAATCCCAGCACTCGGGAAGCAGAGGCAGACAGATCTCTGTGAGTTAGAAGCCAGCCTGGTCTACAGAGCAAGTTCCAAGACAGGTTCCAAAGCTACATACAAAAAAACCAAGAAGCAAGCAACCAACCGACCAAACAAGCAAACAAAAAAAAAAACATGCCCTTGCAAACAGGTCTATGAATATTTAGCAATTTGCATATATATGTATATATTAACCCTACATCACAGTCTATTACTGTCATCCTTGAAACCAATCCAGGAGGGCATAAAAACATTGGCAAGGGAAAAAAGGAAAGAAAGAAAACTGAATGAAAACCTCTGGCCCAGCAAGGCCACTGTTAAACATTTTTGAAGTTTAAAGATTTATGTAGATATTTACCCAGCAGAATGATTATCACATTGTTTCTAGTACTAAAAGTCATAATCAACCCTTATGTGCAACCATGTTCAACACTTGATACATGTTTTATATCAATTCAGTGTGGCACAAGCCAACCACTAGACTTGATGTGCAGACTCAGATTTAATTACGTTGAAAGACGGTATTGTAAAATTAGAGTGGATTACAGGTTGTGTAATACAGAGTGATCTCCCAGCATAGGGCCCAGTAGGAAAAGCATACCTGGAGTATGGCGACTTCTTAAAAGTTTTATTTTGAAGTTGATATAGAGTAGAGTGCAGTTTTATGAGTCTTAGTGAGGTGTGGATTTGTGTGACCACACAGCAGTCAGGACGGGTAGTCATCACATCCAATACACCTTGTGCTGCCAGCTGGAGTCACATGACCTTCTGTTCCTGCCTTGCACCATTGGAGTTCTCTGCTGCTGCCATATTTCCCCTTTCCAGAGTGTTATGTAAATGGGAACATGCAATGCTGCTGAACTTTGTCCCTACCCCTCACTTGTCTATTTATTCTTCTATTTAAGGAAATTTAAAGTGTTTTCTCTCAAGGGCATTATGAGCAGAACTCCTATCGAATCCGTATATAGCTTTTTACATGAACGCGTACTTTGCCGTTCTTGTGGTTAGAGGATTTTTGTTTTGTGTGAATCCATCAGACCGTGCCCTTTTACATTCCCACCACCAATATATAAGAGAGAGTGATAGTTATATTCAAGATGGATCCTTGTCAGCTCATGCTATTTTTAGCTTTTAGAAATAATTTCATATTAGTGATTCACTCAAACAGGCATGCAGCAACCTTGGTGTGTTTTGTTTTCACAGCCTGATGCTGAGCATCTTATTTACTATTTGCCATCCATGCATCCTTGAAGACGAAGCACTCATTCACAGCACAGGCACATTTAAAGAAATTAGAAGAATTGCTTCCTCTTGAGTTCCGAGCATTCTGTATATACAGACAGGAATGCCTTCTTAGACATGATTAGCAGTATTCCCCGTTCTTTACCTTGCTCTTTTCTCTTAACAGACGTTTTCATAGAGAAATGAATTTAGTTTGGATGAATATTTTATTCTTATACATATTGTGTTTTTACTCCAGTATCAAAAGCCCTTGCATAATAGACCATTTTGAGTTAATGTTTATATGATATGATGCTAAGTGGTTCATGAATTTGCACAGAGATATCCGATTTTTACAACACAGATTTTTTTTTGAATTTTTGAATTTTTGGTCATAGTCCAGACATAGACTACATGTGTGAGTCTACGTCTGGACTGTGTGCTCCTTTTCTGCGACCTCTGTGTTTACCCACTTTCCAATACAGTACTGTCTGAGTACTTTACAGTACACTATGAAATCACTACCTTATTCTTTCTCTTTTATTTCGGTTATCTTAGCTCCCTTGTTCTCACACATAGACCTTAGAACCATCTTCTCCACAAATAAAAAAAAAATCATGAGATTTTTTATTGAAAAATCCTTAATTACCTATAATTATACATAAATTTATAAAGATTCCATTTTAGCCTAGTGGTGGCTTACACATATAACCCCAGAACTGAGGAGGCAGAGGTTGGAATATTACATGTTTGAGGTCAACCTGGGCTGCGTAGTGAGCTCCAGGCTATCAGGAGATAGACGTCATGACCCTATATCAAAACAAAACAAAATAAAAAACAATTACCGTCTTAACTGGACTGAGTTTTCCTATCGGTGAATATTTCATGTCTCTCTGTTTGCCCTGACTTTAACTAAAGTGTGTGATCACTTTCTGTTTATTCCTTCTTTGAAAGACTCCTGTTGAAGTTTACTGCTATTTTTACTTTGGAAATCCAAGGCCTTTCCGCAAGTAATAAGGAAGGGTAATGAAGAGAACAAAGGAACTACAGATTAGGGAGGCCTGTCATTGTGATCTAGGGGCAGCCACAGCGCTAGTAGGCTGAGGAAGTCCAGTGACAGGTGTGGTAAGGGGACAGTGTGTGGACCTACGTCTGATGGCTAGGATCAGAAGGACCAGTGAAAGGTAGGAACTCCCTAGTGACGAGGGGAACGTAACGTGTTGACGCTGGTAGTACCAGAGCATCAAGGGGTATCAAGAAGGAGGGTCCTAAGTCCTGGGATTAAAGTGGGGTATAGTTAGTTTTATAGGAGAGGCTATCGTCAGCTCCAGATACGCCAACTGAAACACATATAGGAGAAGAACTGGATAGAAATCCAAATCCAAGTTCAGCATTTTCCTGGGAGCATAAGCCAAATAGACGAAAATGCTGAATTGTTTTGGGACCGTAGACCATAGCCTCCGATGTTCTGTTCAGATAAGTCTTGTATTAGTCTGAGAAGTGGCACAATGTTGTGTCTGCATTCAGGTGGCCTCGGCTGTGAGGAGAGGAGGCATGCTAGGGTACTGAACCAGGGGAAGCAGTCATCCTTTGCTCATTTATTTACTCATTTACTACATGAAAGGCATTCTTACGGTTATTGCTACAGCCTGCTTGAAGAATGAGCCAGACATTATGCTAACACATGCGTGAACACACCCACCCGTACACACACACACACACACACACACACACACACACACACACACGCACGCTCATATACACACACATGGGTGGTTACACAGGAGGAATGGTAAGCATTGGTTGTTTGCCAACTGGGAAACCCAAAGCACTACTGAGCCTTGGGCACTGGGAGCTCCATGGATGAATTCACAGGGTAGCTGCCAACATCAAAGAGGGACGGGCTTATTTCAGAACCTGAGGTCTTGGGTCACCAGAAAGCACATTGACGCTCTGCCTTAGAATTAACAGAAAAGAAAGAAAATATTTGAGTGGCCTTTGAATAGCTAAGCTATTCACCCCAAATACAGGATGAACTGGACAAAGAGAGGACCCAGTTAAAAAGCAAATTAGTTCTTGAGGTGGTGGAGTGGGATTATATTTTTCCAATAAGAGAGCAGGCCAGCAACTTCTTTTCAACAGCTAGGAGCAAAAGAACAGTTAGTTTGTTGAGCTTGAACTTGCTCATTATACACCTTTATCAGAAACCATCGCTCTTTGTGTATTGATTTCTAGCCAACTATTAACTAGATATGACCTTAGAGCTTTGATAATAGCTGGGAATTCACCAAGTAGAGGGAAGCCTGCTGGTTTATGGACAAAGCAGTTATGTGTGGACCCCCTCAGCCTTAGGCGAGTACTTTTCCACCCGGGTGGCATAAGAAGTTACAAACAGCTCCATGGATCCCCGAGTGTCAGCTTGTGCTGACCATCTGAAAGCATGAGATGGTCTGAGACTGGACTGAGAATAACTCCAAAACTGTGATACTAGCTACCTGCTTGAAGGGTTAAAATTCATCCCCATGTCATAAAATTATTGATAATGATGGTATTTAGCTGTGTGTGCTTTGTACTTGACAAAAAGTATCCATGATCGTTACAACTTTTTATCTGTGTGAGTCCATTTATATAAAGTTCAAAAGTAAACACAAGCAGCTGGATTGTTCAGATAGCCATACTTAGGTGAAACTATAGCGCATATCCAGGAAATAGCAACAGCAACCTCAGGCCTTCTAGACACTAACAGACAAAAGTCACGTGCCTGGGATGGGGTGTAAGGGCCTTTGGAATGCAGGCTGTATTAAGTTTTAACTTGAGTGGGTCTTACCCGGGGGTTAGGTTTACAATAATCTGTGGAGCTGCACAGTTATGACTCGTTTCATTTGTGCATAGGTGTTTTATTTCACATGTGCAACAAATAACCAGAAAAAGGTCAAGGAAACAGGTTACTTTGGGCTGTTATATCCAAAATTGGCTATTGATATCTCAGTAATGTTGGGAAAAATAATTAAAAGTTAAATATATGCTGTAATATTCTTGATATTTAGGCACATGAGCATATTTTTGGAAAATATAAGATGCAAAAGACAATACTAGAGAAAGTATAATATGCAAATTAGAAATTATTACATAAATTGGAAATGAAATAAAATATTTCTTTAATCCCCACTCTAAAACACCTGTCTCAAAAATCTCACAGCTTATTATAATCTACTCTGCAAAGGAATCATTATTATGTTATTCTAGTTACTTAATTAATTATGGTGAAGGTTAAGAAAAACGCTTACTGTCTTCATGAGAATAACACTGTTATGTCATAAAGCCTGTACAAGAACAGTATCGTGTAGTCAATACTGCAGAGTATATCTTATATCCATTTATTATATGCATATATAGTACTAAGACATTAAACACCAAATTTGTGTATTAAAAACTGGTTATTGATTATTGCAGTTCTAGGTTAGAGATGACTCAAAGCTGCATGATGTACAATAGCAAGAATGCCTTGGTAACCATTAAGATAAATACACATTGAGAAGTTTACTTGATGGGGGTGAAGACTACATTTGTCTGTGGGTATAAGGACAAATTTTTAGAATGTAGTTAAGGATTATGCTAATTGAGAAAATTGGCGATTTTAAGATGGGTGTGGTGGCTACCCAGAGAAACCTTTTCTCAAAAATAAAAAAAAAACCAGAGAGAGAGAAAGAGAGAGAGAGAGAGAAAATCAATCGGTAGTTTTAGGTTCTCTTACAAGATCCATGACTTTATTAGCCCTGGCTAGTTGGCTAGGTTTCCAGTAGGCATGCTGAATAGAATCTTAAGTTCAGTTAGAGAGCTGTTGGTTGCTGCCAAGTTGTGTGCCACCACTGCACTCTGAGGGTTATTGTGCCATGCCAGTCATTGTTGTGGGTCACAGACGTCATAGTTGTGTAAGATTGTTGGCTGCTTCCCTCCTTGCGAATACTTCTCCTTGTAACAGATGGGGATCATTAAAAAAAACCCACAACCAATCAAAATACAGAGTTATGGAGCCCCATCCCAAAGGGTACATTTACAGTACACCCTCTACACCTAAGGCTCAGGAATCATTGCAGAGAGGAGCCAAAAGATGGTAAGAGCCAGAGGACCAGGGAGATTGCTGTTTGATGGTGTCGCCTTTAGAGATGTCAGAAGTTATACCCACAAAGTCTCACTAAAATAACGACCTAAACGTGAGTTGAGCAAGACCACAACAGAAGACATTCAAACATGGATGAGGGAAAATTCACAAGGTCTCAATGCTGTACAAGAACTACAGACAGCTAAGGAGCACTGAGAGTGGGAGAAACAGTCTTCCTCAGGGACGAGCACTCCAACTGGTTATTCAATTCCAGATGGTCATCCCTGAAAACAAAATACAAAGAACACTATACAGACTGAGCAAGCTGTACTTGTATACGTAGGAATACACATGAATGCATGCACACATACTTGTGCATCAACAATTAATGGAAAAAGGGAGGCTGTAAATCTGAAAGAGAGCAAGGAGAGGTCTAGAGAAGGGTCTGGAGGAAAGAAAAGAAGAAATGCTATAATTGTATCATAATCTCAAAAAATAAAAGGAAGAATTAAATAATAAACATTCTTTTCTGTCACTTATTTTTAAAGGTCTCTAGGAACCCGGAACTTTCCAGTCTGGAGCTGTAGTCTGAGCAGGACCAAGAGCGTTGCTCAAATCATCTGCTAGTGATCACTAGCTCATGTCCTGCAACCTTTCTGATCCCACATCAAATGCTCTGGAGAAGCAGCGAGGCTAATAATACCAACAATCCCACACCTCTTTATTTCAAATAGAATGGAGAAGAGATTCCGGGCTGATTTTGGAATTGCACATTAGTTTTCAAGGTCTCTTAAAAAAAAAACTGTTTGGTCTTATAACAGTTAAAAAAAAGTCAAAAACAAAGTTTTTTGATTAGCTTAACCTTTCCCTCTTAGCTAGTGGGAAAGATGTGCCCAATTTCTTAGTAACAACAATACACTGAGAAACTGAAACTTATGAGGTTAAGTCTTCTTGTGACGTTTTCTACACTCCGATATTAGATGCTTATTGTAAAATTCTTAGAAAAGTTCAGAAGAGACTGAAGACGGAAAGAAAAACCTCTGAGAAGTACAACCTTCAGAAAAAAAATCACTGCTGAATTTTCATCTTTCGTCTATGTTTGTACGGTGTTCACAAAATTGGCATCCTGCAAATACCATTTTGAAGCTTCCTTTTTAATACTCAGCATCACTGAGTATTAAAAACAGCTATGACTATTTTTTCATGGTATTAATTCTTCCATACCAAAATTCCTCCTGCCTCTCTAACATAACATTGTATAGAAAAATAATATAACGGTTTAAAGCCATTCTGTTTGTTGACGATTTGTGTTTTTCTATTTGCTGCTGTTATAATGTCTCAACAACCATCACTGTAAATAAATCTTTATACACACCCATTCTCATCACCTTAGGAAAAACTCGTAGGAGTACAATCCCTGGATGTGGGTCACAGGGTATGCCTACTTTGAACACTTTGGACAGTATTTGCCAGATTGCCTTTCAGAAAAGTGCCCCCATTTACACTCCCACAGGAATACGTAAATGCATTTCTGTAGTCATGCCAGTACCAGATGGCCAAATTTAAATAAACACTTTTATTTTATTAAGATTAATTTATTTGTGTGTTTCTTTAAACCTTTCTGCTGATTTGATGGCTTTAGCTGTTCAAGTAAAATGTTATGTTATTTCTCCGGCTAGAGCTGTAATGATAGATGGAAACTTGAGGACTCAGAAGCCTCGGTATGTGCATATCTTAACAGTTTCCCACTTAAAACATGGAAGGATCAACTACTAAGAAGAGAGAGTAGATTTGTCTGCATTAACATTGCATCCACCAAGTCACTTATTCACCTTAAGTGATGCCCGGCTAGGTGTTCTAAGCACATCGTCTGTTGTTAAAATATCCAACTATCAATCATTCACAGAAATGAAAAGTCCAACAAACCTCGTGCATCGATTTGCCAAATTCAACAACTCCTCGGCAATCTATTTAGAAGACCCTACAGGGGCCCGCGGTGGGCAGAGGCTGGACTGCCCATTAGCTTGCGCAAAGGGCTCCTCATGCACCCACAGGCTGCTTGCCTGCTCCTCAGATGTTTGCTTCTCCCTTTGAGGTTATGGTGAAGGAGAGCTGTTTATCCCACAATCACAGGCAGGCACTTAGCAGTGCAATGGAGACGTTAAACCCGGGTGGAATGAAGACGGCCGCAATGCAAATCTTTCTACAAGGGGGTAGGGTCCTGGGTGGAAGTCCATTCATTTGAAATATTTTTTTACACCATAAAATCCTAACACAGCAAAATAATTGGGACAACACTTTGGCTGATTCTGTTGGGATTTGATTTATTAGAGGTAGCTTGACTAATGAGGCTTCTGGAAAGTACCTTGATTAAAGGAGTCTGGAGAAGTTCGGGAGAAGTATGGGTGGGTTGTCTTTTGTTATTTCAGAGCTCCAGAGGGTCCAACTGAAAAGGTTAGTGGATAGAAGCAATAGAAAGGCTGTTTTTAGGTGGCCTAAGGAAAGACATTTCTACCAGTAACAGCTGTACCAAAAAGTAGAAAGAACTCTTCTTCCAAATTGCCCCTGGAAACCCATTAGGAATGTGGAGAAGACCTGGCGTTATCTTGAGCCCAACGTGGGTTTGTGTGGATATATGTTACAGCATGGGGCTCCATCAATGGCTACGAACTAAGCCACCGAGAACAGCAGGAAACTTCAACTTACTATTTTCCAAACGGCATTTGAGGATTGGGCCAATCAAATATGGCTCACAGGAGTAAGAAACCATGAGGTTGGGTTAGGTTTGGCTAGGGCAGTGATTCTCAACCTGTGGGTCGCCTGAGACCACCAGGAAACACAGATACTTACATTACGATTCCTAACAGCAGCAAAATTACAGTTATGAAGTAGCAACGAAAATAATTTCATGATTGGGGGTCACTACAACATCCACGAGGAACTGAATTAAAGGGTCGCAGCGTTAGGAAGGTTGAGAACCACTGGGCTGGAGAGTTAGGTTAGACTGTTGTCGATTATCAGAGAATTTCTTACAGGAATTTCCCCGGGAGCTACAGGGTTCTCTAAGGTAGCCCTCCTTCCCTCAGTGACAACATATCCAGTCTACCTTAACTTGTACGCCAGTGCTCAGTGTAGAGCTCCTAGAGTATCCATGACCAGGAGAGAACACAGAAGACTCCCCTCCTCGTTAGCTTCCTGTTGCTGTGACAAACACCATGTCCAAAAATTACCCTGGGTAGGAAATGGCTTACTTCGTTTTATAGGTCCACTGTTGAAGGAAGCCAAGGCAGAAGCTCAAGGCCAGAATCTGAAAGCAGAAACCATGGAGGAATGCTGCTTACTGGCTTGCTTCCAGGTTCCCGGTCAGCTACCTTTCTTGGGTAGCCCAGGCTCACTTGCCTCTAAAGGTTGTTCTGCCCTCAGTGGGCGGGGCCCTCTTCCGTCAACCAGCAATCAAGACAATGCCCCATAGACGCATCTGCAGTCAATCTGATGGAGGCAGCTCTTCAATTCAGAGTCTCTCCTCCCAAGTGTGTCCAGGTGACAGCCAAGATTAGCCGTCGTCACTCACATCCGCTTCTCTGTGCTGTCCTTGATGTCACATCTACTTATATCTATTGGCTAGAACACGGTCTTCTCTGGTAGTGCGGCAGAGTGGTAAATACAGTGTTCTGTTGACTCGGAAAGAGACACATGAAATCAGTCTTGGGAACCCAGAACATTTCTACTGTGAGAGGACACACCGCTTTTCCTTAATATTCTACTTTGCTGGAAAATATGTAAACTTTACCGCATCACAGAACAAATTATATACCATGGTTTATGCTTTACCACATAGACAACTGATCTGATGTAATGTTGGCAATATTTTTCTTTCTCCACAGTTGAAAAAAAGGTTTGTTTTGTCTGAGAAATTGGGGGTATAGTCTGTGCATCTGCATCCATACCCTCACTTAAAATTATTGTCATGAATTAAGTGTACAAATGATTTCATTATGACTGACATTTCCACACATATAATATGTGGTGGAATGGGCCCCTCTTGGCTCATGTATTTGAATGCTTGGTCACCAGAGAGTGGCACTATTTGAAAGGATTAGGAGGTGTGGTCTTGTTGAAGGGAGTGTGTTACTGGGGGTGGGCTTTGAGGTTTCAAAAGCCCATGCCGAGTCCAGAGTCTTTCTCTTCCTGCTGCCTGCGAAACTGGATGTAGAAGTCTCTATTTCTTCTCCAGCACCATGTCTGCCTGCACGCCACCATGCTCCCTGACATGACGATAATGGACCAAACCCCTGAAACTGTACGCAAGCCCCGAATAGATGCTTTCTTTTATGACAATTGTCTTGGTTGTGGTGTCGCTTCACAGCAATAGGACAGTGACTAAGACACAATGTGACTCACCATATTCACCTCTTAAGCTTTCTCACAGGCCATGGTGGGCATCTGCTTCTCCTCTCTCCTTCTTACCCCTCCCCCCATTCCCAGTAGACATTTCGTTTCATGCTTCTTTCTTTTCTTCCCTGCCCCCTAGCTTCCTGTATGAGAGAAAACATACAGTTTTTGTCTCTGTGGAACTTATTTCACTTAGGATGAGCTTCATTAGTCTATATTCTTTATCTAATTACTGTATTTTAGGGGAAGAATTATCAAGGGTAGTTTCTAAGACTTAAGTCTAGTCCTGGGATCTCTGAATACTCACTGTGGAGGATGTGGCCTGAATTAGTTAGCAAGACCATATGCTGGGCGGTTTGAACAACAAAATTCACTCCCTTGTGGTTCTGTAGGCCAGAAGCCGAAGTTCAAGATGTCAACAGACTTGGGCCCTCTGAGGACAGTCTGTCCCAGGCTCCCTTCCGAGCTTATGGTGTTTTGATAAAAATCTGGCCTTCCTTGGCTCAAAGAAGAGACATCCTGATCTCTGTCTGCCTCGTCTACATATGCTCTCTGTGTGTGTCTCTTGGTGTGCAGATTTCTCTTTTTATAAGGACACCGAGTATATCTGATGAAAGCCCACTCTGATGATTTCATTCTAACTCAATTACCCCAGAAAAGACACCATTTCCAAAAAAGGTCGGAGTCTGAGGTCCTAGCAGAACTAAGCAGCAACACATAGTTTGAGGGAACACAATTCAACCCGTAACAAGGGAGACAGTGCTGTTCTGGGCCCAGACTTCCGATCAGCAGCTTAGGCTGGCACAGTGCCCACATGTGCCCACACCCATTTGCTGCCCAGTCACATTCTGCTCTCACCGTGGATCAGGGATGTGCCTCCTCAGTGAAACTGAGGCAGCGTGCGGGCTGGATAGAGGGAAGGACAAGCCCCATCCTTACTCCAAACATCAGGGAGTGGGTAGCTAGGTACTTTTTGTAGTGAGTTGTAGGAGAGGGTGTGCTGTGTCACAAGACCCTCACCATTGTTTGTAGAGCTCTGTCCTTTCCGGTGACACGTGGATAGTCCTGGGATAGCAAGAGAACTCTTTGGACAAAGAAGCCAGAGACATGGCTTGAGATGCCCACTTTATTTGGACCTTGGAGGGAGGTGGGCTGGAAGCCTTAAGTTCTAGAATAATTGAGTTTCTGTGTGGCAGTTGGTGTTGTTAAAGTAGATAAAGGGATATTAATAGAAGAACCTATGACCACAAAGGTCTATGTGCCTTTCTGGGACTTCGGTGTGACGTGGGATGTGGAGGGAGATCAGAAGTCGCGGCTTATGAGCCGATGGTGATGGTTGCAGCTAGGACCCTCTCTACGCTTATCTCCCTGCCCGTCTAAGCCCCTGTTATCTAGCCTGTCATCTATCTATCTTTGTCTTATACACACTCAGGGATGCACACAGCTTTGCTCTGGTGTGGGGGAGGGAGATGTTTTTAATAGCCAGTTCCTTACTCTTTCTCTTTTTTTTCCTGGAAAAAGATGAAATCGTCCATTTATTCTGTACCAATTATAAACACTAGAAAGCAGAGGAACAACCGAAGGCTTAGTCACAAATGAATATACACTGAGGGAGGAGGCGAGGAGGAAACTGTTATTGATTGGCCTTGTAAAATCTGCTGCTGAATCGATAGCAATTTCTGGAAATGCCAGACATTTATTCTGTGTGGCTTGAACAGCGGAGATAATAATAAACGTACTTATAAAGTGGGTCTCCTGACACTATTTCCTTGAGCCCTTAAGATAATGCAGGTACAGAAGGAATCTGAAAGCCCTGTGAGGCAGAGTGAATATACTTCAATGGGAACCCCAGATGAGCTGACCCCTACTAATGTCCTACTTTGCTGGCTGTGGCACTCGGGTAGGTCTTCTCCATTAAAGAGACACAGACAGTTCATCTGCATGACAAGGCTCATCCACGTGAGAGACATGTATGGTCTCAGCTGTGGAAAGCTTTGTGCTGTTCTGTTGTTCAGGGAAGACAGTCCCCCAGTGACACAGCCAGACCCTGCTTCGCTGCTCTGTACTTTAGGGTCCGTCCCCGCTCTCCCCTGCACCCCACAGTTTCAATCCGAGCTCATTTCCTTCTAACTATCATAGCTGTCCTGGTGTGGACGCTCCCTCAGCCCCAGGCTTCATCTTTAGCTGCTTCTCTCTCTGTGCTCAGGGTATTTAGAAATCTATGGCCATGGCCACCGAACCTGAGAAAACTCGGTGGATCTTGGGGAAGAGAGAAATTGTTCAATGTGTCTCAACAGACTAAAAACAGGTACTATCTCCCAAGCACCCAACTTTTACTCGGAGCCTCATTTCTTGCTCGCTCCAACCTTTGAATTGTTATTTTTAAGCCTCTTCAGAGGACACTGAAACTCATCAAGGCTAAGAACGCCACACAAGACCATAAACCACTTAGGAGGGTGAGTCAAGTTTGACCTTGAGTCCGTTTTCTATTAGTTCTCTTCATCTTGCTTCTGCATGCTTGGGCATACGCTGGATGAGAGGGGTCGCTATTTTGACAGGTAGAGGCCACTGACTGTCTGGTGAAGGCGTCCGGACATTACTGTGAGGCAAAGGATGTAAGCAGCTTTATTCGAAGGTAGAGACGAGCTGGGGACAGATAGAAGTCACTTTTCCTGACTGTCACTGCCAGCAAGAATTTGCACTCCTGATTTGAACATTGAGAAGGGGCATTAGCTCTGTAAACCAATAGATTTCAGTGTTCTCTTGCTATGTGTTATCATGACATATTCTGAGTCGTCACGGTGTTGAAAGCCAAACAATGTCCTCCCATAGTGCCTGGCTTGGTAAAGAGGGATGCTTTCTCTCCAACTAGTCAATAACCAGCTCTCTGTATATGCTGGTATTTAATGAGTTAGTCCTGGAAATATAGTTCTTTAAGTACCTGATCATGGGAAGTCAAAAAACTTCTTGGTTGAACTATTATGTGGAAAAAAAATACAAGTTAATCATTCAGCTATTTTTCTTTCTGTATACATTGTGCCAGGGTTTATAGAGAAGGCCAAAAAGTGTCACTTATGGCTTCATACCTGTCCTAGTTAGCTCTGTCAACTTGACAGTCTAGGGTCACCTGAGAAGTCTCAATTGAGGGCTTACCCAGATGAGATTGGCTTGTGGGTATGTCTATGTGAGATTGTCATGATTGTTCATTAATGCTAAGGGCCGAGCCTACTGTGGGCTGTACCATCATCCCTAGGGAGGTGGTCCTGAGCTGGATAAGAAAGTGATGTGTACAAGCTGGTCTGTGGGGGAGGCAGCACTCTTTCATGGTTTCTGTTTCAAGTTCCCACCTTTTGACCTCCCTCAATGATGGATTGTAACCTGTAGGCTGAAACAAATACTTTCCTCCCTAAACTTGCCTTTGGTCAATAACACAAAGGAAACTAGAATGCTCCCTGGAGGAACTCATAGCCTGCTCATGGAGAGCAATTCATGCTCACAAATTGCTTCTACAGAGGTAGAATGTATTCCATATCATAGAAATGCCACAGATTATTCAGTCCACGAAAATCCAAAAGGAAGTAGAAAAGTTAGGTTCCAATTTCTGAGTAGTCCATCTTTAAATGTGAAGGGGGAAAACGGAACGTTGGGTTTCGTTTGTCTGGCAAAAGGAAGAGGGGGCAGCAAGAAACCGCAGCTTTTCTAAGGAATACGAGAGAGGAGGGAGCCCCAGAATGGAGGAGCTGAAGACTGAAGAGAGGGGGCTTCAGACAGTAAAGACTTTCAGCATCATACAGTAGGATTCTATGCTATTTCAGAGGCTGCGAGATGTCACAAAAACGAAAACGACACGGTCTGTCAGTATTTCAGAAGTAACATCACAGTCCGCTGTTACAAAAGCATTTACAAAAGCATTTCGCAGTTACAAAAGCATTTCGGATTTCAGTGGGACACATGCTCCTAGGAAGGTGGGTAAACATCATTCTCTGCAATCCCGCTGCTTGGGGCAGCTGCATGCCCTGGAGAATCTACGCAAAACCAGTACAAGGGCATTTTGACAAGTAGAGGAAAGAAGACTAGCTAGGAACCTCAAGACCTGAGGAGGTGAACGATTGTGGATTTTCCAATGACGCTCTTGCCTTGTCCTTCCAAATGAAGGGATTAAAGTTTGGGCTATTGCTCTCTGCCTGTCTCAGTTTCCTCCCTCCCTCCCTCCCTCCCTCTCTCCCTCCCTCCCTCCCTCCCTCCCTCTCTCTCTCCCTCCTCCTTCCCTCTCTCTTTCTTCTTTCTTTCTTCCTTCTTTTGACTATAGTTTTGGAGCCAAAGACATGAGTAATTGAAAGGACCTATGGGCACAGACAAAAACAAGTGAAAATAAGACAACCTTCCCTCACAAAAGTCTAGTTTTTTCCAGCCAGAGATTGGAGAAGGGGCAACAAACCAAACCAAAAACTTTGGGATGAAACGATTCTGTCTCAACCAAATACCACAAAAGTCATGGGCTTTCTTCCATTGGTGCCAGCAAAAGCCGAGAAAGAACCAGTAGAAAGCATAGATTTCAGGGTGTGAGCTGGCTTATTGGGTAACTGCACCTGCCACCAAGTCTGATCACCTGGGTTCAATCTTAAGTTGTTCTTGCAAGCTATACTCTGACCTTCATAGGCACACTGTGTTATGCAAACAAGCTCCTCATAAACAAACAAACAAATAAATGAATGAATAATGCAATTTTAAAAATGAAAATATAGGTTCCCCTGGGGGGCAAGATGTGTCCCCAATCTGTCTGTTCACTGGGTTAATACCAGAAAGAGCAGCATTGGGAGCTGGTTATTTGCATCTTTACTGAGCTGAGGGGTGATGTAACACCCTTTCTGACTACCGTAGCATAAGCTGAAACCTATCAATGTCAGTCCCTGCATGATTGCTCTGAGTCTCTGGGTCTGCACCCTTCCCAGCTGGAGAGTCGGAGCTTTGCCACTTTGTGGAAGAAGGCCACATCCCTGGTGGTGTCAGTGGACCACAACAATGAGGCTTCCCTTCCCCTGTGAACTGGGAGATTTCAGTGTAGGTCTTCCTGGGGCAGGACTCCATTCTGCCCAGCAGTAATGAGGAGCCTCTCTTACTGTCAGCAGGGGCTAGATACACAACCTGGATTTCCACTGAGGGTCTGAAGCAACATGGTACATTCCTTTCTCTGATGAGCACCACCAACAAAAAGTCATCCAAACACTCCTAAATTTGCCAAAAGTCAGGTTCACAGATGGGACAAAACTTCAGGCAGTATAAATTTGAGCGAGTTCATACCAAGGCATATCATACTCAAATTTCTGAGACAATCCTTTGAAAGCAGCCAGAGAGAAGCTCCTCCTCAACCGTAGGAGATAAGCAACTTCGTGGCAGATTTCCCATCAGAAACCACACAGGCCAGAGAGAAGCAGCCTAGTGTGGTCAAGTTCTGGAGAGAAGCGAGTGAATCCAGGGTCCGCATCTGGTGGCATCACATCCTTTAGGAGTGAGGGGAAAGAAGACGCGCTCAGATGTGGGGAAATCGCTGAGCAGGAGGAGAGGAGGATCCGTGCCTGGAATGCCAGCACTTAGGAGGCAGAGGCCGGAAGAAGACTCAGGAGATATGTTACCAGCAGACTGATAAAGGAACGTCCAACAGACACTCTTTAGACAGAAGAGAATGAAAAATGAAGAGGCTTGCAAAGCTGAGAAGGAAAAACACAGTAATCCAAAGTATGAGCAGGCACAAATGACCTCCTTTCAAGTCTTCCAATTTGCGCTTGAAGATGGACGCAAAGCATACGGTTCTCTAACTCTATCCCAAACTACAGAAAGAAGAGATGATAGGGTAGGTAGATTTTTTTTCTATACTTTAGGCACATTTATATTATGGCATGTATACGTGATGTAAAATCTAAAAAAAAAAAAAATGTAGCCAGTAGGAATGAAGCATCCGATAGGTACCAGCTTGATATCTCCATATTCTATGACTCAACTATGTGTACCTCCATAAAGTTCCAGAGGGTGATCAAGAGCAATGCAGTAGTCTGTAATGTTTAGGGGGTGCTTATAGGCTCCCACTAACCCGCGACTCAAGAAGAGGTAATCTCTACCTGACACTGGGCTGCTATTTTGACAGCCTATGATGTCTGAGAGAGGCACTGCCCTCCCATACAGGCTGAGTCTACTTCGACTCTTTTTAGGTATGTGTATGCATGTATTTTAGGAGGCTTCTCAAGTCACAGCTTCCATTAGACATTTTCAAGGGTCTTCAGTAGCAGTTATCCCTCTCTCTACTTCTCCCCTGTCCTTCCTCCCCCCACACCGTTCAACCCCCCCTGTTCCACTATCCCCCATTTTCCTCTTCATATCATCTGCTTTCTCTCCCCCTGCCATTGAAACCTCTACCCTTACTAGAGTCCTGTCTTCTACCGGTTCTCCAGTTTACACACAATATGTCTAAAGATTCAAAGACAGCATCTCTATGTGAGAAAGAACATGTGCTTGCCCTTCTGGCTGTGAGTGACCTCACTCAGAATAATTATTCTCAGCTTTAAACTACAATAATGACCAGCCTGACAAGAAACGCCCGTGGAGCAACAGTGATGTGAATGTTAGAGGAATAACTAACTGCTTTCTGATTAGGTTAAAACCCACTCCCAAGGCAGAGCTAATGCCTACCACCTGACTCATGGGTCCAAGTCCCTGCAGCTAGGTATAGACCATAGCCCCTAGAGAAGAACTTCCTACTGTTGCTCTATTAAACGGACATAGGATTATACCAACCCCTAATGACTTATATCTATGCCTCTTTCAACCCTCATCAGAGAAGCTTCTTGCAAAAAGTGCTGGTTAACCCAGAGACTCACAACTGGTCAAGGTGCAGAGAATTAGAGAGTGCAGAGTGTCCAAGCCTTGAATGAGACATCTATATTGTATCCCCTCCTCTTAGGCCTCAGGGATTACTCTGGAAGAGAGGACAGAGATACTGCAAAAGCCAGAGGAGGGAGATGATCGCAAGGAAACTTGTTTTCTGGACATATCAGGGCACTTACTTGTACACTAGAACAAGCCAGAAAAAAAACCTGCAGTGTGGAGCTGAGCATGAAACCTCACCCCTAGCTAAGGAGCTGTTGGTAATTGATAGCTGTGAGGAGAGGGAGAGACAGTTTTCCTCAAGAGTGTGACCCCTGGTGGGTTGACCATGCCTCAGTGAAAGGCCACATTTCCAAGAGTAAACATGCAGCAAAACTTGGTCTTGTTAAGTTTATTTTACAAAATGATACAAAGTTGGGTGGGGGCAGAGTAAAGAGAGTGGATCTGGGAGGCGAGGGACTAGGGGGAGGGGCTGAATATGATCAAAATACATTGTACAAAATTCTCAAAAAAGCTAATAAAACAATGAAGAAACCCTCCCCTGTCTCCGCCGCCGCCGCCGCCGCCGCCGCCGCCACCACCACCACCACCACCAACAATACAATCTGAAATTAATGAAACGTCTAAAGACATTCCACCAAAGAACACACAGCTGGCAAATAAACCTGGGGAAAGACTTTCATTGTTATCCACGATTGGGGGATTCAATTAAAGATGGGGAGCATCACATCTCTACACCCGTCAGAACACCAAAAATAAAGAACAGTGGTAACACCAAGTGCCAGCAAAGTGTGCAGAGACACTGGCTCCCCAACACCTTCCATAGCCGGTGAGAATGTAACACAGCACAGTTTCTTTGGAAAGCAGTTTTGCAGTGTCTTTAAAAACAGAGGAAATGAAGCCAGGCAGGGGTGGTGCATGTCTTTAATCCCAGCACTCGGGAGGCAGAGCCAGGCTGATCTCTGAGAGTGTGAGGCCAGCCTGGTCTACAGAGCGAGATCCAGGACACCCAGGGCTACACAGAGAAACCCTGTTTCAAAAAACTAAAAAATAAACAAACAAACAAAAAACCCAGAGGAAATGGAGGTGTCTGGAGAGGCAGCTCAGAGTTAAAAGTATGGACTGCTCTCACAGAGGACCTGAGTTTGGTTCTTAGCACCCACATCAGGTGGCTTGCAACCACCTTCAGGGGATCTGATGCAGACACCCACATGTAGACAGATACAGATACAGAATTAATAGTAAAATAATTCTTAAAATGAAACCAAAGGAAACACAACTTTCATACACAAAACAAGTGTACTTTTGAGTATTTATCCTAGAAAAGAAAGATCTGTGCTCAAATGAGATCCTAAATACAAGAATTTGTAGTATCTCCAGAAAACACCAAATTCATAATAGTCCCAAGCTGGAAATAACCTCGGTGTCCTTCAGTGGGTGAATGAACTGAAGTGCCTTCACCCACATGATTTTCTCCAGCAATAAGGAGCAACCAACTACTGGTTAGTATTCTGGATGCAGTTCCTCTTTACAATTGGCTTTTTAATTTTTTAAAAATTTTATTTATGTGACCGAGTGTGCAATGTGTGTGTGTGTGTGTGTGTGTGTGTGTGTGTGTGTGCATGTGGGTGTGTTTGGGTTTGTATGTGTCTGGGTGTGTCAGAATGTGTCTGTGTCTGTGTGAGTGCATGCCCTGTATGTTCGGGTGTCCAAGGAGGCCAGAAGAGGATGGAGCTGGAGTTATAGGTGGTTCATAGTCATCCAATGTGGATGCTGGGAACTGAACTCAGGTCCTCTGGAAAAGCAGGAAGTGCTCTTAACTGCTGAGCCATCTCTCAGGCTCTTCAACGGGTCTCTTGTCAGAAATTATCTTATTAGGAAGGGGCTGGTTCTAAAATGTTACACTTGCTAAAATTCTATTTATAGTATATGATTAATTTGAAAAGAATTATCCAAAGGAAAGAATAACAGTTTCCAGGTTTGCTCAGAGGTGGGAGCAGGACATGGTCCCAATGGAGCAGTAATGAAGGATTCCTCAGCAATGGAAGTTCACTGGTCAGTACTATTCCAACGTCAAACATTGAACATGAAATTGTAGTATAGTTTTGCAAAATGTTAACATTTGGGAAAGCTAGGTTGAAGGTGTACAGAATCACCATGTAATTTTTTTTCAATAGCAATCACCTTGACATAAAAAGCCCCAACTATGATGGTGGTGGCAGACTGGCCAGGCTGTCTGGAGAGGCAGAGTAGAGAAGGCATGGGTGAGAAATGAAAGTTGAAGACCTGTTTTTATTGTCCTCAGTCTCCACCCTGGCCCTATCTCCCAGCAGAATGGATGCTCTCCGGCCTCCGGAGGACACATCCCTCTGTCTCCTTTACTCTTTGCTCCATGAAAAGAAGCACAGGGGACTTCTCCACCTAGTGTCCATTGCTGACCAGATGTTTGTCTGCTCCCATCTCTGGACATGGTGAGGTGTTGCATGAATCCTAAATGGTCTTATAATAAAAACACTGAGCCAGATATTGGGGTAAATGCTGAAAGATCAGAGGAAACAAGCCACAGCCACCTCTCACCTCACCGGCTCCTCAGCTGATCCCGTCTCCACGAATCCTCAGACTGAATGCCTCTGAGTCCTCAGCCGAAAGGGCCTCTGGAGTTCCTGTCTCCTCACGCCTTATATGCCTTTCTCCGCCCAGCCATTTCACTTCCTATCTCAACCTTCCTAGTGCTGGGATTAAAGGCTTGTGTGCTTCCCAAATACTGGGGTTAAAGGTGTGTGCCACCTCTGCCTGGCTCTGTTTCTCTCCTAGACTGGATCAATCTCCTGTAGCCCATTGTGGCCCTGAACTTACAGAGATCCAGACAGATCTCTGCCTCCTGAATGCTAGGATTAAAGGTATGTGCTACCACTGCCTGGCCTCTATGTTTAACTCTGTGGCTGGCTCTGTCCTCTGATCTTCAGGCAAGTTTTGTTAGAGTACAACAAAATACCTCCACAGTAAGGCAAACAGACACTCACGTAAGACTTGCCCCACTCATTGAAACTAAGTTTGGAGAAACCGTACAAAGATTTTTTTTTTCTAAAATTCTTCAGAGTAGGTGGGGTGGGCAGTAAGGGGTTGAACTGAATACGAGCTTGCCTGTGCAGCCCATGGGATTAATAAAGAGAGGGAACAAAACGTGAAGGAACATTGGCTTCCAGGGCAAAGACAACCTCGTTCCTCTCATGTCCTTCACACCATATCCTCACCACCCCTACGCCCACATTGCTCACCCTCCGAGGTGAGTCTGTTCAAAGCAAGGCTATGAACCCTTGCGCTATGGAGTGAGTGAGCCTTTGTAAAATGGAGCCGACTTTGTCAGTCGCCCCTCCGTCTCCTGGGGTCTCTGGCCTGATGCTTGCATTGGGCTGCCCTCCAAAGATAACGATGTTCCTGGGAAATCTGAGATGGGATGCAGGTGAGTTGGTTTTGTTTTTGGCCTGTAGCCCTGATAAGTGGAGGTCTGCTGAGTCCTGGGGCCCAGCTGAGATGAACCTGCCTGGAATCTGCCCCCCAGTGATGGGGTGTCCCTTGTATACAGTTCCTGCAGGAAGTGGCTATGGCAGTGGGCTCCAGGATTTGGACCCTGGATCAGAATTTAAAGTCAGGTTTGGGGGTCAGGGATCTGCATCCCTTCTTTCTTTCCATACCACGCTTACTTCTTTCCCAACTGTAGCTCTCCTCCACATGTTTTTGTGGTGGTGGTTTTCCGTCTGCTGTTCTTCTTGTCTTAGTTTGTCTTTCATTATTTTTATTTTCGGCGGTTGATAGCAGTTCTGTAAGTCAGCTCAGGAGTCCCACCTCAGTCCGTCTTGAACCTTTCCCCAGCTCCCTCTCCACGCCAGTCCTTCTTGACTACTTACTATTTCTTCAACATGCCAATGGATACTGGTCCCAGGGCCTTTGTACACGCTATTTCTGTTCCCGACTCCCATGACCTCAAATGGCCACATGCCTTGATTTCCTCTCTAGAGCCGCCTTTATAAAACCCAGTTTCAAAGACATTGTCCCCGGCAGGCTGTACAGAGCTGCCCCGCCCCTGTCCAATGCACTCACCCCTACCCTCTGTGCCCGATCCACAAAGCACACGTAGCTGTCCGGCTCACTCTACCCTTTTCTCCATTTCATTGTCTGCTCTGCACAACCCAGACGCTACGCTTCGCGGAGGGCAGGGCTTCATGTCTTTCTTTGTGCACTCCTGAGCATACCTAGGACAGAGCCCGGCAGGATGCATAGGATAAGAGAGCCAATATGATCCTTTCTCGTGATAGATAAAATCTACACATATACTGTTTTACTACTACAAATTAAGTCTATTAAATATTTCATTGGTTCAATTGCCATCAATAACTGTACTTGAGATAAACATTGTTTTATAGATGCCCTTATTTCTGCAGTGTCTGTACCTTTGAAAAGGCCCCCGGGTTGGAGATTTTGAGGAGCCAGGTCAGGCCTGGCTTCCTGGAAACACAGGACAGAACAGCACTCCCCCTCCTTGTCGTGATATGGTGTCTCTGTTAGTGAAGTGGTTTGCACACTCCCTGTGGAGCTCGTGGGATTATTGGGTTAATTCAACAGCACTTTGACACAGACGTGTAAAGACTCAAAGGCAAGTCACACACCTGTGCAAATCCCTGCCAGGTCGGGCCACTGCCACTGGTTCTGTTACACACCAGGAGGGATTCAGAGAGTGGGCTTCTCTTGGTAGTGGAGGTACTTAATGGGACAAGAGAGCCAGACACTGCGTGTGACTTAGTCTTTATGGGGACTAGGAGCTGCTCAGAGAAAAGGGCCTTAGGAAATCTGAATGTTATCTGGGAGCTTATTGGCAGGGAAAGGGGAGCAGAGGACAGCTATGTCATGGAATATTCCTTCCTCTCTTCCATTCCCCCAAACTCTGTGCTGTTGCCTCTCTCGCTGTGTGTTATTGACAGAGGAAATGCTGATTCATGGGCCCGAGTTACAGGAAACCCTGTTTCCTGGTGAAGAAACAAGCTTGGTGGAGCTGCCAGCACCCTCCCTGCCGGTTGCCGCCGCATGCCCCGCTCTGGGCCTGCACCCAGGCTGTCTGAGGAGGGGCAGGGCCCACTCAAGCTTAGCCAGTGAGGTCACTTTCCCTGGCCCAGATCCTCACCATGCCTCTCTGGGCCTTTCTGCTCCGACCTCACAATACCTTTCCAGCCCATGTCCCTTGCTCTCTGCTTGCTCCATCTGCTGCGGCCACGGATGAGCATGCCCAGTTCTCTGTGAGCGTCTTGTATGCCCCGGTCTGTGCCACGGCTCCTCATGTTTCCTGCCTGAACGGGCCCCTGGGCCTGTGTTGGTTCACCAAAATCCTACCTCCCACGTCAGCTTTGCGCAGCTGCTCTGCTACATGAGGCCTGCTCCACGTCCTTCGATTCATTGGTATTCTGTTCAGTAGGGGTGTTTCCAAATCTTTGACCATCTGTGTAACTTAACAGATCCTGGAACAGTTACCTGGTTCCTCCTAAGAAGCCTCAGCTTTCTCCACCTTTGAGCTCCCCTGTCCCCCACCGCTGACTCTTATACTCCTGTGTAACTTAGTTTCCAGAATTGAACACAGAAGAAGGTCCATCAGTGGCTTTGGACTCCTCTCTTTACTTATCATACTGGGAAGAATCTGGGGCCAAACAGATGTGAGCTGAGCTGGCCAACATCACAAGACAGACAGTGGAGGGCTGAGATCAATTTTTTTTTCTTAAAGGCCTCATGGACTAATTAAAAATGATCTTGAGTTACTGTATCTGAACACAACAGAAATTCAGGTTACATTATGATGAAGTGTGCAGGGAATGAATGAATGAATCCTCTAGCCGACTGAGAGGTACATGTACTTCTTAAGCTCAGCACTAGGTAGTCGGCACTGGGCAGCTCTTTCTACAGTCTGGTCTGCTCTCTTATCTGACTCCCACCTGCTGCAGGAGATGGCTGACTTAGATGGAAAGAAAGACATCTGATTATAAAGACCGGTGTGAGTTAGTCAAAGTGTAAATTGGTAAGTATAATGACATCGGTCCTCTTCTGCTGTTCCCTGGACAAGAACGCAGACATCCAGTAATGGAAGAAGAACCGAACTGCTCGGAAGTTTCCTCTTACTAGATAGGAAGAGAAATGAAGAGTTTGGTATGTGTACTTGGGGCACTGGGAGATGGCGGAGGAAGGCATGAAGAGAGAGCTGGAAAGACAAAGCAAAAAATAGAAAGCCAGTCCTGGAAGAGGCGCCCTTTCATCTGGATCCAGACATAGCTCACGCCTGAACTTCTGGACTATAGTAAAGGGTCACCTGAAAGGCCAAAGGTGCTTGGACTGTCCTGTGTCACAATGGGAAGAGGAGTCTGGTCATCAGCCAAGAACTGAAGCTGTTGCCTGGGTAGAGTGGGGGGTAGTGTGAATTAAAGTGAGTGCATAGGTAGACTTTCCTCACAAACACAGTTCTAGAAAAATGCAGATGGTGTGACCAGCCCTCTGCCCCTGGTCACTCTGCCAGCCCCACCTCATTCAAAGGATGATGGTCACATCAGAGCCTAGGTCGCATGGAGGGTCTGGCGTCACTAAAATAAGGGACCAAAATGGGACTTGCAAGCTGTGAGGGGCTTCTGGGAATCTGACTCCCCACGGCTGGCACTGTTTCAGCACGATGGTGTACCTGATGGCAGGAGACATTGTCTGGAGGCAGGAGAAGAGATTGGGGAGAAGAGGAGGAGTGTGCATGCCACGGTGCAGTGTGAGCCAGAGACATGGGTTAGGATACATCTGCGGAGAGTTCTGGAGCTTTCGGCTTTTCCCTGTGTCCTGGTTGTCTGTTGCTACTCCTGTAGAGATGCTCATAAAACCCTTCCAAAGAGAAAGCTGCCCATGTGCCAGGGTTGGGGATGGCGTGTCCAGGCAGGGTTTGTGGGAGGAGTGGGGTGGAGAGAAATGTTCAGCATTCCACAGCAGTTACAGTTGTAAGGAGATGGGAATAGGTGGGTTTTGTCAAACCAAAGGGGGAAAACACAAGACTTGAGGTTAACGGGTAGGTATTTCCCTGGATTGGGCTGTGCGGAGAACTTTCAAGTACAGACAGGGAAAAAAAAAAAAGCTTCTTAGAGGGGATTTATTAACCCCATTACAGACAAGGAAGGGTCCACGACAGCAGAGGACTGTCAGCCCTCAAAACCCACGAGAATGTTTCCTCGTGATGAGACCCATCTCGCTTCCTGCTGACAGACCACAGCCCTCATCTTAAAGGAGTAGGAGAGAGTTTATTCTGGAGCCATTTTGAGTGACCCTGGCCGGGAGCACAGATTCAGGTTACCCAAATTCCATGTTCCAATGTGGTTTACAGAACAAAGAAAGTCATATACCAAGGCAACATTAAAATGCATTGGGGGATACGCAAGAAGCAGGTACAGCCTGATGGGGGAGTTGTTACATAGGCCCAAGATGCTATCTGATTCTTATGCTATCTGAATTATGCTATCATAATTCTTAGCTCTTGGATTGGCAGGAGCTAGTGTTCTGCTGAATTAACAGCTTCTAAGAGGTTTTTATTTGTTATCATGAGGTGTTAGTTCAGATACAAGGTGGAGCAAGAAGTAGTTATTCCAGAAAACTAAAACTAGCGGAAGATAAAGTAATTAGCCTTGGAACTTACAAAAATTCCCATCTCTCCACAGTACTGAAATTCCTATCAGTCCATCATCAGTCTCTGCAGACACAGAAACTCCTTCCAGGAGTTTTCTGTTCACAGCCAGACACAGCTTCTTTTCAGGATGTTCATTCCCACCACCCCACCCCACACACGTAGTGCAACCTTTGATTTCCTTAATACAGTGTTTCTTTGGGCGGACTGGCTAGTAAGTGTGGCCTGGCACTGAGGATCTCTTGCACACTTCTATTGGAGTCCTCAGTACAGCGAGCCTCCCCTGAACACCACAGGGAGGGCGAGCCCTCGCTCTCCCTCCAGACTCCTCCAGGAGCCACAAATTAAAACGAGGTTTGCGCTCCCATGGTGCTTGTACCTTAGTACATGTGTGTTGTTTGGAACTCTCCCAACCCAGAAGGAATGGCAGGGCTTCCTCCTCATCTGCAAAGGATTTGCCTACTTCCATACAGTTTTTGCTACAGGACTTTTCCAAGGCAGAGCGGAGGCATTCCTGGAATGGATGGAAGACACAGTCACCAAGGGCTTGGGAGATTTCCATCAGTGCTGGAGGGAAGACCGGGCCCAGGAGAATGCATCCCCAGGACGGAGACTCACTGGGCGGAGGCACTTGGGCCGTGCTGCTTGATCTCATTAGTCATAGGGTTAATCCTGACATTCATGTGCATTCATTAGCCTTTTGCTTTTCTGCTGTTTTGTTTCCATCTCTCCTTTCAGTGCTGGGGATTGAACTCAGGACCCCACACATGCTAAGCACATGCTCGACCGACTGCTTAGCTTACAACCCAATTCTTATTTCCATTCGCAAACTGAAGGTCGCTCTGCAGATTTTAATGAGGATTTAGCTGAGATGCAGGGCTAGTCTGTGTACATGAATTCTGAGGCCTCCTCTTGATTGGATTATATTTGCAAGTTCAGGCCCATCGATCAAGTCGGGGTGTTTCTCGGTTTTGTTTTTGTTCTCATTTTGTGTTGCAGATGATCCTACCATCACTGCTTTCAAGCTCCAATGTGATAGACACTGGCCTCTGGGAAGAGGTGTCAAGAGCCAGTCCTCAAGAAATGGGAACACACTGACCCTAGCGCAAGACTTGTCAAGAGTCAGAACGAACAGACAGACACACAAAGGCTCAGTGTGGGGAGCAGAGGGGTGGGAACCCAGATGAGGAGTTAGGTAGGTATGTGTGTGTTTGGATGTGAGAAATGTCAGTCGTAAATGTTGATGGGCCAGCCAGTAGCTGGCATCAAGTACCCAGTCTGTCTAATTAACGCCTGTCTTAAGGAAAGCAGCCACTGTTCCCCAGACAATGCTGTGTGATACTCTATAGAGTCTATATCAATGTCAATTCTCAGAGACTCTCTATAAGGACGCTTTCCTTATTTTACAAACCAGGAGACTGAAACCTCATCAGACGAAATAGCTGGTCATATATGAAGCAGCAGATAATTCACACCTGGGATCTGTGTCCATTCTACCGCTGGATTGGGGAGCGAGGTGCTGGACCAAGCTGGCTTCTTAGATAGTTCAGACAGGGAGAATTGGTGGTTTTGTAGGAATGAGGACAGGATGAGATAAAGCAGTGGCCCAGAGGGCATGGCAGAAAGGGATGAACTTGAGGCTGGGTGAGTCAACTTCTTAAATTCTTCCTAACCCCCCCAAAAAGTAAAGACCATCAGCCCTGAAGTAGAGCTAAGCTCAAAATTAGGATCATTAGATGTCAGCTAATCAATGTATTGATAACTAAGTTCTTGCTGAAGCAGCTGAATTTCTGAGATAGGGGCCTAGGTAGAGTGACTCCAGATATGTGCTTTGCATCTACAGAACTTCAAAATAAAATGTAGTTGAGGAAGCCAATTTGAAAATGCTCATGGGCCAGGCGGTGGTGGTGCACGCCTTTAATCCCAGCACTCAGGAGGCAGAGGCAGGCGGATCTCTATGAGTTTGAGGCCAGGCTGGACTACAGAGTGAGTTCCAGGAAAGGCGCAAAGCTA
>CABHPP010143521.1:28452-44557 GCA_902168425.1 Peromyscus attwateri
TGGAGATTGAAGGAGCGGGGAGCAGAGTAGTAGTTATACAGGTGTAAATCCGGGGGAGCTAGGAACTGGGAAAGTGGTCCTCCAAAATATCAAGTGCTTGCAGAGGATCGGAGGTCTAGGACGGGAGCGGGGAGGATAGAGAAAAGGCCATTAAAGTCAGGGGAAGACCTTCTTTCAGAATGAGGTTGAGAAAAAGGCTCAGCTCTGGGAAGATCCCGAAAGCTCTGTAAGGAGGTTTCCTCTTCCGTAGATAAGAACTTTATAATCTTTGCTTTTCCATGTTTTCTGTGTTGAGTTTCAGCGGTACATGAGGAAGTTAGGCTCTTAAGAAAAGAAAACTCAGTGGAGCCTTTGGTAGTGGGATGTTGTGATAGCAGACCCCCCCCCCAAACCCCCAGTCCACAGAGGGAAAACTCCATTGTCATTCTCCATAAACCTCTGATCATGTGACGCTTGTGGCCAAAATCTGTGCCAACTTCATCAGGTGGGGATTTCTTTTACTACAAGCCCCTCATGGTGTGGATAGTGGTAATGTCCTCATTTTAAGAATGTGTCAGGGGACAGGTGTGAATCTCTGACACTCTACAGAGCCTGAGTCTGTGTCATTAAAAGCTCAGGAAATTGATTAGGGTTTAAAACTTGAGACTGAAGGTGGGAGAGATGGCTCCGAGGTCAACAGCACATTTTACCCATCAGAGGACCCAGGTTCAATTCCCGGCACCCACACGGTGACTCACACCTGTCTGTAACTCCACTTCCAGTGGATCTGCGGCCCTCTTCTGGCCTCTTTGGGCATCAGAAATGCACACAGTACAGAGACACACATGTAGGCAACGCTTACATATACTTAAAGTAAAAAAAAAAAAAAAATGAAAGATGAAATAAAATTTGAGGTTGAATGTTGGTGATTCTTTTGTCACACGGCTTTGACCCTCGGGCTGCTGAGAATGAACAGGAAGTGAACAGATGTCGCTGCTTCTGAGGACCAGAACAATGGACCAGCTGCAGCCAAAGTGTGGAGCGCTGCCTACCTTGGTACATGTGACGTCAGCAGTGGGAAGGCACGCTCAGACGCAGAGGTGACGAACTGGCAAGGTTGCCACACTCAGCAGAGGTGACTTGCATATTCTCTTTAGGGAGTGGCCCCTGGGACAGAGACCTCAAAAGGGATCGCCCAGCTGGCCAGCCTCCTGAGGAGGCCGCATGCTTCTGTGCAATGAGTTTCGTTCAAAGATGGCACGCTGAGATGGCTCTCTCTCGTGAGTGTCTTTACCACTCACAGCTCAACATCTTGGCTCACAGTTGAAATCTGGGGAGAGCAAATGGTGCTGTGGTGGAAAAGCCAGTGCTTGCTCATAGTTCTTTCGCTGGCTGAGCAGGTGGCTTCAGGAATAGTCCTTACTCTAAACTCCCTAGGGCCCGTGTTCAGTGCACAGGGTTATTCTTTCCAATATTTCCTCTGGCTAATCAGGAGATTCTTAACAACTTGGAGATCCTTGTGAGCGTTGAAAGACTACAAAAGCATTGTTGGGGGTGGGAAATAGAATGTTTAATCTCATAGGTAGCGATGTACAGTCTAGTTAGGAATTCCCAAATGACTCAATGTAGGGGGTAACAAGAAAGGTAACAAGAGGCCCCAGAAAGCAGGGGAAACAGCACAAACCTGGCACAGAGCCCTGTATGCGACCCCCACCCCAAGCTGTGGCTTCACCTGCCACTGGGGATGATTTGTACAAGGCTCACCACTACTGTGGGCTTCCTGCCCCGCTGCTCCAGGGCGGGGCCTCTCCCAGCCTCATTCTTACGGCCGGCCGCCCCCTCATTCCCTGTGTGGAACAACTGTGCATAATCCCTTTTCTCCTTCCTGCCCCTGCCTAGAACTCCCACCTGCCCCTTCTGATTCGGTGCCAGCAGCTGGTCTGTGAATAGTGCCAAATGTGTTGAACAGATGTGTGCAACACTGACTGGCGTGTGCAGGGAGGCTGTGTGTCCAGCCTAGGCCTACAGAGAGCTTCCTGTCAACTGGCCGAAGGCTGGGAAGTCACTTCCAGGGGCCCTGTCAGAGGAAGGTCTGATGCTAAAGTGGCTTGCCGTTCCGTGGCTTGCCGTTCTGTGGCCCTTCTCCCTGACTGGCCGTTCTCTCGACTCTTTTGACCTCTACCTACTTTTCATCCTGCGTTTGTTTCTTTCTAACTCTTCCTCCTTAATCAAGCTCCTGAGCATGCTAAGGATGGTATTTTTAAAAGGCAAAAATGTAAGCTTCCAAAGAGGTTTGCAAACTTCGTTCTTCCAGATTTATAAAAGACATAACAGTGGGTCAGAAAGCAGCCAGAACAATAACAGCTGGTCTTCACCACAGCCTGCCCAAACCTGGGTGAAGACATTATCACTTCCTTCCTTCCTTTCTTAGTCAGTGGCATACAGAAGTCACGGTGATTCTCAGAAGCAGATACCCTGGCAAGCAAGCATCTTTGACTGTCTATACAATTAGCTAATTCTCCTCACTGCCTCCCACCTGGCTGAGTGGGGACCACTTAAGAACAGTAGCAGTTACCCCAGGAGAGTCCTGAGACAGAGCAGAGCCCTGTGGAGCCCGAAACCTTGTTTAAAATGAAATCAGTAGGCTGGGCACAATGATTTGATGGCTGTTCAGATTTTAGGTCATGTGTAGATTTACCTTATGGACATAAGTGAAACAGCTTGCGTTCTGCGGTGCCGTCCCCTAAGAGGTAGCCTCCATAAAAATGAAAAACAGTAGCATTAACAGAACTTTAATGATTTTTTTTACAGGTCCTTTTTAAATATATGAGGTATTAGCTGGGCTGTAGTGATTGCACTGGGGAGGCAGAGGCAGGAGGATGTCTGAGTTTGAGGCCAGCCTGGTCTACAGAGCTACTTCCAGGACAGCCAAGGCTATACAGAGAAAACTTGTATCGCAACAAAACAAAACAAACAAAAACAAACAAACAGAAAAAAAGAAAGAGGAGAAGAAACAAAATATGGTCTTGGATGTTAACAGTCACCAACACCTCCCCACGTGACTCATGAGTCCACAGACACACGTAACATGCCTTTTACAGGTGTTCATCTGTAAAATACGAGTAAGACCTGGTGTGGATTTTGTCTGTTGCTTATGAGGTCAAGGACATTTACGAAATGTTAAATTATAGGCATGGGTTTATTCTGCCCTGACTTCTAGGAAGCTCTGAGTTGAATCTGATGCTCAGTCCCATAATGGATCTCATGTTAGCCTTTGGCATCTCCTTTGGCTTTAATTAAACTTTCTACTTCCATTTTTTAATACCCCTTGCATATAACTTGTTTTGTGATGTCAAGTGCTCAGGGGTCTTTTTAGAAAAATTAGATGGCATAATAAAGAAAGGAAACTCAATGAAAAAGACTTCGACTAGTGGAGGAAAGGATTCCTGGTAGCTCCCTCTCTGCCTTTATTGAGTTGTCTGTATTTATTGTGTGGTCCTCACCATACTGCACACTCCCTGAAGGCAGGAGCTGTTCATCCGCCTCCCTGCAGCTGTGTGTTTAGTGAGATTCTGGTTAGTAAGTACAGCTTTAGGGTTAATTTTAGAGGCATCGGAGTGAGGCTTCCTCTCTCCTCTTCTCCCCCTTTTCTCCTTTTGGAGGGGACTGTTGCTAGCCCTACAGTTGGGACTGCCCGGAGTCAGTCTGCGGCTTGCTTCTGCGCTGATGGCTGAGATGTTCTGTGCTCCTCTTTCCTCCCAGAAGCCTGTCATAAATTTTTTTCCCTTCCTCTACATTGTTCTCTCCCTCTTCCTGAACAATATTCAGTAATGTTCTCCTACATAAATAATAACCACTTACATTTACATAAGCACAGCTAACGTTGAAGTATTCTTTCCAAAAAGGATTTAAGATGAACGCCTTAGAGGATTTTGAAGTTTTACAATGCACTCTCGGATGTTATTGCTGCCGTTATTAGCTAATAATTTATTGTGCGCTTACCATGTGCCAGGCCCTAGGCAAGGGCTTTTTGTACACTTTCTAATTTAGACCTGCCGGTAATCCTATGGAGAAGCCACTGCTCTCGCTTTGAATACAAACAGACCAAGAAGCTCTGGGACTTGACCGTAGTCATATAGTCAGGAAGGGAGCAGGTCCCCAGGCTGCAAAGCCAGGAGTCAAGGTTCTGATCTCGGGATCACTGTATCCCTTTGGGCCATTGCTCAACCCTGGGAAAGGGGCCGAGGAGGGAGGCTCGCCTTGTCTTGCAATTGGGAGGAAAGGGACGAGGCGCTGGAGCGTGCTCATAGACCCGTTTACTCCCTTCAGTCATCCCAGGAGGAGACACAGGTATCTGTATCACCAGTGTGGGGCCAGTAGCCACCAGTCCTGAGTTAATTCGCACAGCAACTCAGATGAGAAAGCAAGGCTTCATTCAGGGGCTATTTGACTCCAAAGTCCTTATTTTTTCTGCTGTTGACCTGGAGAAACTGGCCCGTGTTCACACAGGTGGCTATCAAAAAACCACCACCCAATTTGATCGAAATTAACTTTCTTCAAGGTTCCGGCATTCTAGTGGGGTCAAAAAATTTACAATGCTTAGCTACCCAGAGTGACTTTACCCCATGTGACCTTGATCCTGGGGACTACCTTGTTGTGACTGGACAAGGCCAGATGCAATGGAGTTTCCATCTCTTTCAGAACTGAGTGTGAACAGCTTGGGGGACCAGGCTCGTTTGAAACCAGGGCTCCTGGAGCTAATTAAAAACTGCACTGGAGCTGCGCTCCTCATTCCTTAAGAACGTTCAGCCTCATTAAATAGGAAAAAGCAAATGGAATTTTCTGATTTTTTTTTTTTCTTCAGATTCTTCAGGGGATGAGAACGATGAATAAGCAAGATATGTTACTAGGGCTTCCAGCCTGCATCCTGTAGTGACATCACTGGAGCAGATGAATACTCAGCCTTCTCCACTGCTTGTGCAGAGACGAACCACTATCACCCACCCTTGTTGACTCCAGGTTTCAGACCTCCCATTTCCTGTACTCTCTCTCCTCTGCTACCACAGAGCTGGAGAACTCACGTACAGGCTCAAACACGGTGGAGTGAAGAGGTTACGTGGTTTCTGTTTTGAGACAGGTTTCTCACTACATCACATTAGCTCACCTAGAGAGCTCACTACGTAGACCATGCTGACCTCTGGGTCACAGAGATCCATCCAAACATGCCTCCCAAATGCTGCGGCTTAAAGTATGTGCCCCCGTGCCCTGTCACCCCCAGTCAGCTGTTTGGAGGGTAGCACTCCTGTGGGTTCTTTCTCAGATACCTGAAGCAAACTGTAGGTCGTGGTCACAAGGTTCCAGGCCGGAAGGAACAAAAAACTTGATAGACTTTCCATATGACCTCTAGGTGGGATACGAACATTATTCTAGTATTTGTGAACATTATTCTAGTATTTGCACATGGAATTGATCGTGATCAACAGTAGGTCAGGGACCACGTGCTGAGACTAGGAAGATACCTAAAACTTGCAGCATGGGGTGTAGCTGGAGAGTTTTCTCTCTGGGTCCCGCCAAGCCCAGGCAGTCCAACAGCCCACTTATAAAATAAACACACAGATGCTTATATTATTTAAAATGTTTGGCCTAATGGCTCAGGCTTCTAGCTATCTAGTTCTTACATCTTAAATTAATCCATTTCTATAAATCTATACCTTGCTTACCGGCATCTTCACATGCTGCTTGTCATGGCGGCGGCTGGCAGTGTCTCCCTCGGCCTTCCTGTTCTCTCAATTCTTCTCTCTGTTAGTTCCGCCTATACTTCCTGCCTGGCTACTGGCCAATCAGTGTTTTATTTATTGACCAATCAGAGCAACACGTTTGACATACAGACCATCCCACAGCAATGGGGTGTGAGGGCAGCTGACTTTTTTAGTTTGGGCTTAAAGTCCACTTGTAGGCATAGGGTGGTACCAACCACAGTGCCAGCAGCTTGGCATATATCACATCTAGTGCTTCCAAGAACCCTAAAGCATAGGGGTCTTCTTCATTCTAGAGGGAAGAAAGGAGAGACCCCTAAATGATCCTCTTCTCCATTGGCTCTTGCCAAGTTAATCGAGTACAACAAGAAGAATTCTAGTTTTTCAAACTCTCAGGACAGCAAAGAGCAGTAGAGATGTCTACCTTTTGAGGCAAACACTAGGAAGAGATCAAAGCTGGGGATGTAAATGAGTGTACTTAAAGCCGCAGAGTAGAGCTAACACATCCACCCAGTCCTCTGGGCTGTCTCTCCAGAGTGCACCAGCCTTTTCTTCTTATTAACAGCAGGAGAACAAAGAGATGAAATTGCCATCTGGGATGGATGGAACAAATGTCACGGCCTGCTCTGGCTCTAAGCCATGATCACCACTGACATGTCATTTTTCAGAGTGTCTCACTTCAAAATAGGAGGAGTGGAGCCTTGAGGTTCTGAAATAAAACAATTTACCAATGATAGACCTGTGCATTGGTCTCTCCGAAGTAGGGCTCGGAAAGCAAGATGCTTAGAATGCTTGAGTTTCACCTTAGCTATCACACAGCGGTGAATCTCTATGAAGCAGTAACCAGTGGCTTTTCCCATTCCTTGGTTTGTTTTCCCCTGAAGTATTTGGGGTTCCAGAGGCAAGGTCCTTTCCAAGTCCTCTTGACTTATCTCACAGATGTCTCGGGACAGCACTCACTGCCAAAAGGATTGTTTTGACTCAGTAAATCAGAAATCAGAAAGGACATTTTGTGGGACATGACTGAAGGACACTGTATGAGATAGCTGAAAAACAATGGGGCTGAAAGGGGTGGTGGAGACTATAACAAAAGTCACATGTCCCTTGTTCTCCATGTGACCATTGGCTCTGAGAAATTCTCAGATGGTGAATCTGTTGCTATATTGGTAACCGAAGTCATTTGTAAGAGCACAGAATAAGTGGTCTTCAAACATCAGCTAGAGGGTGGCTTGCTGTCCCTGACTAACGACTCCTTTGAGGTGATATCTCTGCTTCATAGATTAGCAAAAAGGATTTGAAGCTCAGCATTTCCTTGCACATTCAGTGAAATCTGTACACACCGTACGTATCACTGGTTCCCAAAAGGGCCTGTGAAGTAGATGGGGAAGGGATCTGCATATATGTGTTAGTCAGGGTTGCTAGTGTTGTGATGAAATACCATGCCTGAAAGTAACTTGTGGAAAAGGTTGTGTTTGGCTTACTTATCCCAAGTCACAGCACACTGAGGAAAGCCAAGGCAGGAACTCAGACTGGGTGGGAATCTGGAGGCAGGGGCCATGGAGGAGTCAGCGTACTGCCTTTCTCCTCATGGCTTGTCTAGCCTGCTTTCTTATAGAGTCTAGGACCACTAGCCTTCCCCATCAATCACTAATTAAGAAAATGTTCCACAGGTTTGCGTACAGCCCAATCTTATGGATGCCTTTTCTCAACTGAGGTTCCCTCCTCTTAGATGACTGCAGCTTGTGTCAAGTTGACATAAAACCAACCAGCACCGTGGATCCTTGTCAGCTTGACACACAACACACATCACTGTTAAAACATAATCTTTCCTTTCTTGTTCATCCCCAAGATCTCACATTAATATCAACATTACACTATAAAACATTTTATCCACTTCAAGTGTCCCACAGCCTTACAAATTCAAACACTTTAAAATCTGTCTCTTTAAAAATATCCAGTCTCTTTTTAAATACAAAGTCTCTGTAAAACTCCAAAATCTCTTTAAAAGTTCAAAGTCTCTCAACTGCGGGCTCCAGCAAAATAAAAAAATAAATATGTTCTTATTCCAAGAGGGGACAATCTGGGCACAGTAACAATCAGATCAAAACCAAACCAAACTGCACTGGTGTAAATAAATCAGTGTCCAGTGTCTGGAATTCACTCATGATCTTCTGGCCTCCTCCAAAGGTCATTTCTCTGGCTCCACCCTCTGCCGTACACACAGATTATCTCCAGTTCAGTTTGGCTCCATCCCAAAGCTGTTCTTAGCACTTGGTGGTCAGCCCATGGTATGGGCATCTCTAAAATTCTGGGGTCTTCTGTGGCCATTGAGCTGCACTTTCACCAACAGCCTCTCATGGTGTCATGCCTCAACTGCCATTATGACCCCTTCAATCCTGGGTCTTCAACTGCTCCCAAGGCTGCACCCATGGCCTCTTCTAATCGTATGGAGGGTTTTTCTCAACTAAGGTTCCCCCCCTCTCAGATGACTAGAGCTTGTGTCAAGTTGAAATAAAATTAGCCAGTGCAGGATCTTTATTCTCGTTCTGCAGATGAGGAAATCAAGGTACTTGCAGGTGAAATACCCAGCTCAGGGCCATAGATACAGGACAATGTCTCCTGAGCGTCAGTTCGGAATTCTTCCTTCTGCATGGTATGGGATAAGTTCTCCACTCTCTAAGGGCCATGAGGACCTGTGCCTCCTTGTTGGGACTCTCTGTGAAGGGGTTGTTCGTTCCTTTTTCTTCCCCTTTCTGCATGGCCAACTGTTCCCACTTCAGTGTAATTCAAAGCACATCCACTCCCTGATAGACTGCCTTTTGTCTTCATGGTCTCTTCAAAGGCCTCTACTCCAGCTCATCTGTGGACTCTGATGTGAAGGCGCTTTCTATGTCATCACAAAAGGGAGAGAACCCAGTGACTAATTGTAATGGAAGCTTATTGAGTCAGGGATCAAATCTTTGTATTTTTTTACACTCATCATTTATCATGATGCTTAGAATGTAATGGTCAATAAGCGATTGACCAAAAGTTGCCTATGCTTAAAAATCAGACTATTCTGAAAAAAAAAATACAAGGTGGCAAGAAATGGAAACTAATTTTTCAGTTTTCGATCTTCAGAGATTTCTTGAGGCGATGGATGGCTTCCCAAACCCTGTGAATCATGTGATGATTATGAATACTTGGGAGGCGAAGGGACTCTGGGAAGCTCTTTGTAAGATGGGTCGACCAGTACTTCTCGTTCTCAGCGTGCCTAAGCTCCCTTAACGGATGTCCTGAAGAGTTGGCAGCGTACACTGTTGCTTTAGTCCAGATCAATCCTTTAACCAAGTGTCAAAAACAACTGTAGATGGAGAAAAATGAATTGGGTGAGGAAAAAAAATCCACGAGTCCCAGAATAACCTCGTTTGGTAATGATTTATCCTGTTCCATTGTTAATTTTGCAATTAAGCAAGAGTACTTTATATGCCTGAATGGCCCATGGATTGTATCTTAATCAAATTAATGTGTCTGCAACATCAGACCGATCCAGTGCTCAGCCATTAGAATGACAAGTGAGCAAAGTCCATGTTTTCTCCCTCCTTCCTTTCTCTTCTTCCCTTCAAACCCTCTATCATGAAAGGTCAGCTGATAAAGGCTGTTTTTCTGATGACTGCCATGGAATCCTATTGGTTAAAAGACTGTGAGAAGCCAGCCCACCCACCCCAACCCCCGTCAAACCAACTGTAAGTGTGTGTGGCTCTTGAGTCTGGATGACAAAAACATGTGGTTAATTCTTCTTGTTGTGTATTTCCTGCCACTGACATTTGTCACTGTCGCTGTGTAACGAGGTTGAGGCTGTGTAGGCGAACCCAATGCAAGTGACCTATATATGTACCCCTCACTGTCCCCACTCTTCTCAGCCACCATTCTTGGAATACCAGGGAGGAGAATAAGGTGGCCAGGAACATCATCTAGAATTGGCACTTCCTTGTAGCAACTCTTTCAGACTTCTATTGTCCAAATTGATAGGACATCTGAAGAATATGATTCAGCTTCATAAAATGGTGTGCGTTTTTAAGATTATAAATCATAAACAATTGTTATTTGGTTTTGATAAAGAGCCTGTGGTTTAAGTCAAGGTCACTCACTGCTGAACCTTACTGGAACTCTCCTCAACAACTTCCTGTGAGGATGTCAGCGACAGTTTGCTGGTTCTACCCTATCAGGTTTTAAGCAATAGACAAGATCATTTACAACAGCATGTTAATAGGTCAAGTCTCTTCAGACAGGACTCTTCTGTCCCACCCTGAAGAACCAGGCCATCCCTCCTGCCGTTTTCCTTCCACGGCCCTGTGCTGTTCCATCCCGGCCTCCTAACTTTGTAAATGTTTCTGTCCTTCTCAATGTCAGCTTGTTTGCTAGCTGATACTCCTCAGACCTGCTCTGTTTGCGTCTTTACCTAGTCCTGGGTGTCCGATAGGAGCTTGGCATCGACTTTCAGAATACTTAAAATCCTTAGCCCTAAAATGGAGAGTATTCGTGCCATCCTTATTCTGCAGGTACCCATGAGATTCCCGCCCACATGTGCTTTGTACTGAACTTTGAGATTCTGGGATGTCAGCAGGACGAGGAGGACACATGAGGGTTTTGTTTTGTGTGTGTGTGTGTGTGTGTGTGTGTGTGTGTGTGTGTGTGTGTGTGTGTTGTGTTCTTTTCCTCCTCTGTTCAAAGTTCAGGAGCTCATGTATCGGAGTTTAGGAACTGCTGTGGCTTTCAGTACATTCCAGGCAAGGCTGTCGGCACCACCGCCACCGTAGCCGCGCTTCTTCGGCCTCGTCAGTCGGCGTCTTTCCCTTACCTAAGGGGTAAGGCACAGGGAACACTCAAGCCAACCACTGGACATGCTTTCCAAAAGGATTTCCTGGTCCTCTACATAGCTTTCCAGAGGGTAAAGGAGACGCTCAGGAACTGTTGAGGAAGGTACACGAAATGTCGCTGCTCTCCCAATTCTTAGTCAGAAGGCTGAGGACTAGTCTTTCCCTCCTGCCCGGAGATGCCATGGCCTAGGTTTATTTCATTGTATTTTCTCAGAACCTGGGGCTCTGACTTCCTGTAGTCACTTCTCCCAGGATATGCTGCCATGTGAATAGTTGTAGGAACACAAAGGAGCTACATGTTTTCAGGAAAGCCAGTGATTCTCTCTGTAAAAGAAGGGTCAAAACAACCTTACACAGCTTTAAGACTAAATTAAACTACATACATAATATGATTATTATTTCAATATTCCCTACTTGGCTCTGAATAAATGTCAACTGATTATTACTCTGCTACCTTTACCAGTCCCTACACTCTATCTGCCCCCAAATCCATGTGTTTGAACCCAGGACGGATGAGAAAATCAGTTTCTGTTGACCCACCTCGCCACAAGGAGCACAATGTACAGCGAATCATTTAGGAGCGCTGATCTCACACTGGAGTCTTCATTTCAATTCTCCGTAAGTCTGGATTTCAACTTCCGGAATTCTAGTATGTGAACGGGGTTTCGTGGTAAGCAAGTTCAGCCGACCCCACTCGTTCACAGCCATCCATCCAGTGGACAGTCTTTGGTTAGAACCGTGTCCCTCTCTGGTTTTATAGGTATGTGCCTTTTCCACTTCCCAAGGAAATAAAACCGGAGAAAGTCTGTGAGGTGAGCAGGCAAGAAACAGAGAAGTCACTCAACCACCGACAAATCATCGGAGCTGATGTAGAATTATTTATTTGAACGTTGGACCTGGAAGGGAATGCTTGAGTTTCTTACCAGAAGGCAATTGCTACTGTCGCTACTGTTCGTATAGCTGTTCCCTTCAATGTTGATGGTTTCCCTGACTCTGAAGAAGTGACAGGGAGAGCAGACAGGGAAGGACACCCAGACACGTGCAAGGGAAACTGCCTGTACCACAGTGAGATCGATAACTTTAGAAAGGAGTGAAGGAATCTCCCAGCTGGCTTTCCAGCTCTTTCTGCTACCTTCCAGCAGGACTGGGCTTTGGACTCTGTTGCCTTTGTTTTTTATTTATTTATTTTTTAGGGTTCTACCTAGGTTCTCGAGCTGAGGAAGCTACCTGCTCTATGCAACAGTCTTCTTTCAAGATTTCCACTTCCTGAAAGGTCCCAGCCGAGAAATGCAAAGTTAGCCCACTGGAGTTGAAGACTGGCGATGATGCTCCACTGTGGCCATGCTCAGCAGTGTGAGCACAGCCAGTCTGTCCTGTCACCTGTCTGTTGCATTGTTCCTTCCTGGGACAGCAGAGGAGGGTGCCTGCGTCACAGAGGTGGCAGGAGAGATTGTCTAAGACATCCACAGAGTGTCTGGCACTGGCCAACAACTGGTGCTGGTTGACCAAGGGGGGGGACCCTCAGGGTGGGAGAGTGTCAGGGGGCTTTGAGAGGCAGATGGAGAGCTCTCTTATGGGTGCATTTGCAAGTGAAGAGGCCTCATGCTTGGCGTTCATGGAAATAGATCCACGATCTGAGACCGCGAAATGAAATCGTAGCGGTAGATGAAGTTTCTAGTGTGTGCTTATGTACTATTTTGTGTATACCTAAAAGCTCAGAGGAAGACTTCCATTTTAAAATGTGCAGTATTTTTTTTTTCCTATTTTGATTTTTGTTGAAAGTGGTCTTTTCAGCAAAAGGGCAAGAGCATGGGGGTTAGCAGGTGAGGAGCTGGGGCTGTGTGAATGTGGGATAAGAGATCGATGCCGCTTTCCCAGCCTGTTGTCTGCAGATTCTCCAGCGGAGAATCGGGGATATTAAGTACTAAAAGGACATGGAAGACGTGGTAAGAGACAGGTGCTGTTAGCACCCTGAGCACACTCTGCAGGGCTCTGAACCCTTGGAAGACAGGGGATGCTAGCTGTGGTCAGGAAACACTGCCGGGAAGAGTGGTAGATGAAATCAGACAGGGGAAACCCGGGCAGAGTCAGGAGAATGCCACAGGCGCAGAAAACGGAGCGTGCTACTGTGCCCCAGTCCCAGGGAGCACCCTGACAGGTAGAGGACTGAGGCTGTTGGGTTGGACTGCTGTGACGGAATGGGCAGGGGTTATTTAGAAAGTAGGCAGCTCATGAGAACCCAAGTTGGGGGATTAGTCTCCAACCTAGAACCACTAAGTGTTTTGCTCAAGGAGTGGTCGCTGTTGGCAGTGCCGGCTGTGAGGCCTGTCTCCATACACGTCAAGCCAGCGAGAGCGAAGTGGCCGGGACTCAGCCAGCATGATGGCGAAGGAGCGGAGAGGAGAAATAAGGAGATGTTTTGGCAGCACGGACCTTGATAGTAGGGCAGTGGGATAGATGCCGGGGGACTTGAGGAGGAAGGGACTTTCGAGTTTGAGACCCAGGAATTTAGTGTGGGTGCCGGGACCCAGTTGGAGAGACAGGAACCCAGCGAGGAAGAAGCCGGCTGTTGGCAGAGAGGTGTGAGTTTAGTGTGGAGATAAAGATTTGGGGGTAATCAGCATAGACATTATTGCTTCTCAATCACACCCACCGGGTGGCACTCAGTGAAGAGGTTGCCAGGGGAGGGTTTACTCATGGCTAAACAGTTTATAAGCATGCTATCTATGAAATGGGCACAGAGGGTAGAAGATCGAGCATTCTTCGAAAAAAAGTCATGAGGACTGAAGGTTTCTGGTGAGAAACGTGCAGACAAGGCTGCAGAAACGGGAGAGGCATCTTGCCTTTCTCTGGTCTCGTTGCTCAGGTTATGGGTCCACACTCATTTTGCCCCCACCATGTGCCAATTTTGTTTGTATTGGTTTTCTTGGGGTGGGGGTGGGGGCACAGTACAAATAAGGCCCAGCCCACTCTCTCTCTTTTCTTTTCTTCTTCTTCTTTTTTTCCCCTCTAATTCAAGAGGAGGGAAAAGCTTTCATCTAAAGACCAGATGTCTTCTGCTGTGGTCTTTTGTGGTCCTTTCATTTTATTTCATTGAAAAAAAAAAAAGTTCTCTTGCACACGAAGCTCATTTAAACATAATGGCAAAACCACAAAAGACTGTGCACAGAGGAGCTTTCGGCTAGGCTGGGCTCAGCCAAGGAGACCAAACAAGGAGATGTCCTGTCCCTTGGGCTCCCCCTTTTCAGGGGCCAGAGCAGCTGCATTTCAGATGCAGATGGAAGATGGGGAGGGGGCACTGGAAATGCTCAGGAAGCTGGCCTGCAGGTGTTGAGGATTTCAGACATCACTCCAACAACAGGCTCAGGGAACACAGAGCCCACAACAGGCGCGAGCATGCCCGCTTGGAGGGCTCAAGTGGGGCCGCAGCTGCACTGGGCATTCCTTGCTATGGTCATCAATGGGCCCTGTATTGAAAATATGAGAGGGAGCAACTGGCGCGGTCAGAGAAAGGCAACTCTTTGGAAATGGAGTGAACACCAGGCTGCAGGGGCTTCCCCTTGGCTATGCTCATTATTTCAACTCACGCCCGCGCATAAAATAGATATTTGATACATGATAGTATGGCATCTGAAGTCTGGAAGGAATCCAGGGGGTCATCGGGTCCACCTGTTCCTAGAGATGAGCAAGTACTCGGCCAGTGGTCAGTGACTCGCCCCAGGCCACACCTTGTGTTGGTGAGATAGAGAACGCTGGAGGGGACCGCGACATGTATCAGGCCCTCTCTGTCCTTGATATTGTGTTTTTGTATAATTTACACAGGAAATCTATGAGACTGGCTTCATAATTTCTTTCTTTTTATTTTGGGGAGATTGAGACTAGTTAACTTAAAAATTATTCCAAATCAAGAAGTGAATGAATAAGTCAGGATTTGAATCTATGTATACGTTTGGGTGTATGTATGTTTTACTCCAAAATTCATCCCTTTCATTATACTTTATTCGTGAATCCTAGGCAAGGCAAGTGTTGTTTTCTCTCAGAAACAACACACATATCAGTGCATATGCAAATATTGTTTCTTTTCCCATATGTGTAAAATGTACTAACCTATATTTAAACCTCAAATGTAGAGCATTTGTCTTCAAACATATACATTCAACTACTGCGCTATCAAATGCAGTATAAAGTGGTTATGGCACTGGTTGGTGGTGATCTCTTTCACATGATATGTGTCTAGTAACCATTTGGATTTTAGTTGGTCTTTTTTTATTTGAAGGGCTCCTCTTCCTTGGCGACAGAACCTGGTGTCCACTAGCCGTATTATTTCTATGAATCTTACATGTTTGCACTGTTCCTGTGTAATGCTAGAAAGGAGGTGGGAAGCAAAGCCCTCCGTGCTAGCCTATAAAGAAGAAAACGGAGGGTCAGAGAAGATAATAATTTTCCCAGAGGGATCTAAGTTCAGGTCTTCTCACCGGCAGAAGCTGTTTAGTGAGGGGCAGACTGGTGAAAGAGCCTGGAAGGTTATAACTTTTAACTGCTAAATCACACTTGCTTCCCTTTGAAAGATGACGTGGTCTGATGTGTAGAACGACGGGTCTGGGCCCTCTCTCTCTCTCTCTCTCTCTCTCTCTCTCTCTCTCTGTGTGTGTGTGTGTGTGTGTGTGTGTGTGTACTTGTGGGTGGCACCTCAACGTGTGGGTGGTACTGGAAGGGGAAGGGATGGTGGAACAGTGACCTAGAAGAGGTGAGACTCCGTGGGCGGCTTTCTTTGCACAGAGGTATCACCCTCTGCCTGCCTGAACGCTGTGGCAATCCTTGGGTGAGTGCAGTCGAGAAAGCACCCGGTGGGGAGAGGACAGCTATGATTATGCTGGTGGCACAGCTAGGGTCCTGTCCTAAGGTAGTCCAGGTTCTGGGCGCTGGCTTTGAGCAGTTTTGCGACTTCAACCTGAGTTTCTGGGAGCAGCTCTTTTGCTGTGTAGGTGGACCCACAACCCTTCCTTGGGAAAATCAACTCAGCAATATCCCTTGCTGACTGATGAGCCAGAAGCGTGGCCTGCCTGTCTGAAGAACAATGCAGTGTGAGATCTGAGACTACAATGGCTGTATGCTGTCTAGATCACACACCTATGCTTTGGCTGGAACACTGGGGACCAGAAGCTAAAACAGGCTTCGTGACTTCATGTCCGCCTTTGATAGTTCACACACTCAACAAACGTGTGTTGAGTGGAGGTTTTAGAACGCTGCTTTCAAGGATCTCTCTGTCTATGGGAAAGAAAGGTATAATCAAACAGGGGTAATAGAGGGCTCCATGGGAGAGAAAATCCAAGTCAAATGTAGAAGACAGGGAGTTTGGCTGAGGAGCGCATACCTTTGAGAAGGAGTGGCAGGATCGAAGATTCAGAGGTGGGAAGAGTGCAGCGTGGTGCAGGACTCCAAGGGCTGGCGGCAATCTAGGGTGTGTCGCTACACGCGTGAGTTTTGGGGTTGGGATCAGCAGGTCAAACC
>CABHPP010143522.1:0-11862 GCA_902168425.1 Peromyscus attwateri
GAGTGCTGGGATTAAAGGTGTGTGCCACCACCGCCTGGCCCTACATGAATCCTTTCTTGTTCTTCTTTTTTCTTAACTACTTTTTTACATTTTATTTATGGTGTGTGTGGGGGGGGGGGGGTGGGCACACTGTAGCAGTGTGATCAGAGGACAGCTGCTGGAGTCAACCCTCTCCCTCCACCAAAAGTTGTAGGGATCAAACTCAGGTCATCAGGTTTGGTGACGAGGGCCTTTGGGTAAACTGAACCATTGTTTTGGTTAGTTTTTTAAAACTTAACAAACTAGAGTCAGGTGGGAAGAAGGAACCTTAATTGGAGAATTACCTCCATCAGACTAGCCTATGGGTGTCTGTGGGGCATTTTCTTGAGGGTCCAGCCCATTATGGGTGGTGGTGTTCCTCAGCAGGTGGGCCTTGGTTTTATAAGAAAGCAGGCTGAGCAAACTATGGAAATTAAGTCACCAAGTAACATTCCTCCATAGTTTGTTTCAGTTTCTACTTCAGATTCCCACCTTGAGTTCCTTCCTTGACTTCCGTCGTTGATGGTCTGTGACATAAGAAGCTAAATCATTCTTCCTCAAGTTGGTTTTGATCAGTATTTTATCACAGCAGCAGAGAAGCTAGTGAGGATGGCCTATGAATTCTTCCTTTGATTTCAAGTTTGATTTAAATTCTTGTTTAAATAGATTGTAGACATTTTATATTGCAATGCTAGAGATTGACCACGGGGTTTTCTGTGTGCCAAGTATGCACTCTACCAATGAGACACATCTCAGACGACTCATCTTAGAGACCAAGAAGTTTATTTTATTTATTTATTTATTTATTTATTTATTTATTTATTTATTTATTTATTTATTATGTATACAGTGTTCTGCCTGCATGTGTCCCTGCAAGCCAGAAGAGGGCACCAGATCTCAATACAGATGGTTGTGAGCCGCCATGTGCATGCTGGGAATTGAACTCAGGACCTCTGGAAGAGCAGCCAGTGCTCTTAACCTCTGAGCCATCTCTCCAGCCCCGAGACCAAGAATTTTAGAAGGAATACCAGATTTAGAAAATCTTCAGAAATTCTTTACTCAAAAGCATTGGGTAAAGACGTATTTGCATGTTTCAAACAGTCTCCAGGAACATGACCTACAAACCCTGTCACTCTCCCTCTGGAGAAGCCCGTTGGAAATTACCTGAAGGGCATGGTTTAAAAAGTAACATCAATAGCAATAACTGACGTATAAACAGTTGCACCCCCGCCCGAGTACTACATGGCCTCAGTTCCCTGATTCTCCTGATAGAAACGCTCACCTGACACTTTAAAAAGAGCCACACAAATGGAAACCTAGGGGCATTCTCAAAATAACTGGCCCATCCTCTTCAGAACTACTGGCATGGAGAAAGATGAAGGAAGGCTGGGGGAAAACTTGGGTTTGCAGGAGCTTGTAGTGCTGGGCACACTTCCAAGGTGGGATGCTGGGAAGACGGAAAAACCAACAAGCCATTACTGAGTTAACTAAAGAAACCTGGTTATGAACCCTGGCTTACGTAATTGTATTGATGCTAAATTCTGTGATTTTTCTTTAAGCTGCTATATAGTTGTTAGACAATGCCTTGTACTTAAGAAATACACCCTGATGTCAAGGTGTAAATGAGTTCTTTAGAGAGAGAAGAGAGAGGGCAAAATATAAATAATTGGTGAATCTGGGTAAATTATTTTCAGACATTCCACATACCACTCTTCTAATGTTTCTGTAAGTTTGAAGTGGTTTTTCCTTGTTGTTGGTTTCTTTTTTTTTTTTTTTAAATCAAGTTATCTAAGAAAAGCCTTAGCCAAGAGTCTCTTCTGCAACAGAATAATTGGTGAATATGATGTTAACAGTTCAGTAAATGGAAATTTCATTGTGTTTTGTTTTATTTTGTTTTGTTTTATTTTGTTTGAGACAGGATCTCATTGGGTGGCCTTGGGTGCCCAAGAACTCACTATGTAGACCAGGTTATCCTTGAACTCACAGATTCACCTGCCTCTGCCTCTACAGGGATTAAAGGTGTGCACCACATGTCCTGCAACAAACCTTAATTGCAAACCTTTTGTAGATTGTACTGGATTGTAAATACATCAGACTATGAAGAATCCTCACATTGTTCCAGAGTAGGAAAGCCTTACCACAAGATGCAGCAAGGGACAGCCCATGCTTACTCAGCTGCCTCTTTCTTTTGAATTGTTTTGAGACTCGGATTTTTCCCCCAGAGGTGAGGGGAAAGGAACAATCTTGTTTCAGCTTAGTCCACCTCAGAAATAAGCCAGCAAAGTGATGAGAGAGACATGTGTGTGTGTGTGTGTGTGTGCGCGCGCGCGCGTGCAGGATCTGGCTCAGGCAAGTGCCTCCCAAAAGCCCAGACTAAGCAGGGAGTGGAGCAGTGACCCTTCCAGGCAACAGTCATTCACTGTATAGGTTTCTCAAACTTCAGCTCTCTGCAAGATGCTAGAGTATGAACTCCTGAGAACCCAGGTGAGAGGAGAATGTTTTCTCCTTTCACACTCTCCCTTTCTAAAGCTCTCTGACCAATCATTCTCCTCAATTAGAGTGCTCTTGCTTTTGCTGTGCATAGGGATCAGAGGAGAGCTGCAGCTGTGTCGGTACAGTGGGTCTGTTTTGCCTCGGCGGCCTGTTCAGCAGTCACACTGAGTCTAACACAATTATGGAGACCTAGTTGTGTAGGGAAAGTGAATGATATTAATTGCCGGCAGGCAGGCAAAATATGTACTATTTTTCCCCTTGTCAAAGTGCCGAGCCGTATGATTTTAAAGGAAAAAACTCTCTTTTAAGAGGAAAACTTCTGAGATTCTAATCTTCTTTTGTCTTCCCATATGTGAACTTCAGCAAGTCACAAAACCTGATTTAGTGTCTTCAGGTAGTGTACAACGTAGTCACCGGAGTAAGTCTGGCCTGATGCACCTCAGGAACCATCTTATGAAGTAACATCCTTGAAATGTGTGTGATAGCGACAAGACACACCTCATGCTATTCCCTGTACATCTAGAGGATAAACTAGGCTTTCTTTGCCTTTCTGAGACAGGGCCATGCTGTGTGGTCCGGGAAAGCCTCGAACTTCTCATCATCCTCAGCTGCCCCAGTGCTGAGATTATAAGCATGTGATGAACCAGCCTGCCTCCATCTTAGGCTTAAAAGCCACTTTCTAGCATAGACAAACTAGGTCCATTCCTGTTTATGATCACATCTGTGTTTCTCAAGGACTGAGCTATGCTCTACCTGTAACCTTAACTACAGATGACTCCATACTACCTGTTCCAGGAAACAACAACTATATCTTTCTTTCAAAGGTCATTGTAACCACCTGTGTGACGACCTTGGTATGACCACCTTGCAACCATGGCATTGTTTCAAGAGATTGTTATGACTAACTTGTTACGTTTATGTTCTGCTCCTGTAACCCCCCTGTTTTGCCTGCCAAATCCCCCATTTGGAAACCCTCCACCCCTGAATTATAAAAACACTGTCTTCCTCACATCCAATGCCGATCTCTTGAACCTGACCTTTAGGGGGAGACAGCCCATGTACACACATAAAAAAAGCTTGCTTTAATTAACTGCTTGCTTTAATTAATTTGACCATGGTGACTTGGGTTGGTGGTCTTTCTCCTCGGATCTTTGGGATTAACACATGCACTACCACACCAGCCCCAGACTTTCTGACACAGTGTTTTTTGCAATCTAATGTATTTAAAATTCATTTATTTGGCTGGACTATGCAATAGGAAAATATATGTTGTGTAAGTCCTCTCAGTAATACAACCATATTTTAAAATGGTAACTTGTGCCAGGCATTGGCGGTATAGGCCTTTAATTCCACCACTTTCGAGGCAGAGGCAGGCAGATCTCTGTGTGTTTGAGGCCAGCCTTGTCTACATAGTGAGTTTCAGGATAGTCAGAGCTACATAGTGAGACCCTGTCTTATTCCAAACAAAACAACAACAAACATAAGGAAAGGTAACTTGTTTCTCGTTTCTCTCATGGACTACGGAAGAACTCAGAAAACTCAGTTGATAGGGGCCAACTCTTTGACTTGCCACCAGAATTTCCTAAATGCTAAGCAAATTTGAAGACAAGGTATATAAAACAGCAATATAAAGTGATTTTGGATCACAATCTTTATTTCGAGATTAAAAGTCCTTTTTAAAATCTGAGCTGGGCTAACAATGAATGAGACTTGCCCAAGAACAGCAGACGACACACAGAAGTGACTCTGCTGTGTTTGGAGTAATTAATGACACCAGGCAAATGTGCTGAGCAAACCACTTCTCTAGGGGGCCTCCCTGGGAGGTCCCTCAGTCGACTTTAAAATCTTACTCCTTTTAGCTTATTAACTGGCCATCAAGGAGAACCTCTGTCTGCCTTCCTCGACTGCATCAGACCAACAAGCTTTCGAGAAAGCTGAGGAAGGAGAAGCGACACCATAACTCTCAGCCTTGCTCACTCTGAATCAACTTTAGAAAACAAAATACCAAACAATTGGCTTATCTCATAAATCACTGGCACCACGCTCCCAAGAACGACTCCCAGGCTATGTTCAGCAACTTAATAATGTGAGCCAGCAAAACAAACAGCAAAGTCTGGCTTAAATCTTGAAGCAACGGGGCTTCTGTTGTAGGGGTAGCAACTACCAACGCCATGTCTGCAGTCAGTTAAGGGTTCCTGAGTCTTGCACACGAGCTGCTCTGTTGATGCAGGGTGGTCACTCACATCTCAGTGGAGTTGTATGGAGGACTGAATGGACCAGTTCATCATTTAATTCTAAATTGTGTTGCTTTTTATGCAGAAGATGTTCAAGGCCAAGAGAACTTTCCTTGCTTCCAAAGTAAAGAAAAACCTCATCATAAATCTCACTCTACTGATAACTTTCCATGAGCTGAGAGTCATCTGACTATGGCTAAAATTTCAAGATCAAAACCTCACGACAGAGTCTACACATTCATGTGTGATAATATATTTTCCCATAGACACACTGTTTTCATACAGCTACTAAATCATATCATAAACTTTAGCTTTTTTGCTTCAGAGGTGTTTACCCAGATTCCTACTAGCTGGTTCTAACAGGCTTTAGCAGGTCTAAAACTGGATTTCTACACCAACTTCTTCTGTTTCCAGCATCAACGGAAGGGTAGGGCCATCACGCAGGCGCTACATGTTGGGCATCCTGGACCCCTAACTTCAGCCCTTCCTCACCATCAGTCAACCAGCAGGCCTGAGCTGTTTCCCTCCCAGCTTTCTTTCCATGTGTCTCCATCTTGACGTCACCTGGTCCACCTTCCTTTCCACCCTGATCTGCAATGTCTCCTCTATGCATGAACGGAGGTTTCCATGCTTCACCATCCACGACCCTGTGTCGCCCTCACTCATTTTCCCCCATCCCCATGGTGACTCTCTCCTTTCTTTCCACAGTTCTCTCCAGTGTCTTCCCACAAGTTATCTCTAGCTTGCTTCTGTATAGAAACCTCACTAACAAACTCGGTGTCTTGTTCCCACCACGATTTCTCTGGCTTCTTACCTTCTCATCTGCCTCTATGTAAACCCTACCATAATATCAAAAATTCAGCTTAGACCCTACCAATGCTATGAAAAACACCAGAAAACTCAAACTGGAGACAGCCATAAGTGATTATTTATAAGGTTGTTCCTTACATTGTGTAGGAGCAACTTAAATATCCATGCCTAATGGAAAAGCTGAGTGAATTACACTATGGCTGTACCAAGGCATGTGTCCAGCAAGTCAACTCATTGGTGGATGTTTACATTTTTAACTTTTCACTGCTTTGTTTTTTCAGGTTCTCTGCAATGACTGTTTATTATTCATGTATAAATAAAGTTAAGTGCTAAAAGTTTTTTGCTATACTTGTACCCTTGGCCTGGTAATTCAGCTTTTAGGATAATTACCAACCTAGGGACATAAGCAGATGTTCGCTCAAAGATGTCCTTCTCTGTGTGTTTATAATAACAATAATATACCAGAAGCAGCACAGATGTCCAACAGCAGAAACTGAGAGAATTCAGTGTGTGTATGAGATGAGCAGTGCACAATCTTTAATATCAGATTCTTGTAAATATTTAAAGACAAAAGAAAACATTTATGATGTATTAAATTTTAAAATCCACATAGATAGATAAGTGTAATTCCGTTTCGATTTGATTGTCTAGGCAAGTATGGAAGTACAGATTAACATGTTAGTGGGCAATACCACTGAGCTGTGAAACTGTTTCTAGATCTTGCTCTGCTGTCATTTTTAAAAATGGAAGAAAAATTATGACTTTTATTGCTCGCAGGATGGATTATGTGATCCCTCCAATCTTTTCTTTCAATTATCCTTTCTATACAGTTTACCCATGTGCCACACAATAATGTAAAGTTGATTCAACATTTCTTACTCTCTGAACTTCTCTGAGAAACAATAGGAAGAAATTTGACCGAGAGATTTTTGCTTTGCTCTGTAAAATGCTCGGACAACAGAGGAAAGGGATCCACAGAGGACTGGCCCCAGCTCCCATTTTTGATTCGTGACACCCAGCTATTTTCAGTCATTTCACTCTGCAGAATCTGTGTAGGCAAATGTCCAGGCAGGTTCAAGTCCTGTGACAGCTCAGGTATAGTGTAGCCTGGGTCCCTGGCCACGCTCACGGTGTGATGGCTTTACGAGTTCAAAAAAGGCCCTCATGCCTTTAACCGAGGTCTTATGATAATTCACTGATTTGTGTGACTATCAGATAGAAAGATAATAGATTAGATTGGATAGAATATGTATGTTTTATAACTATAATTATTTAATGTGTGTTTTAAACTCTTCCTCTTGGAGCACTGCAGGGAAGAAAAACATTTGTGATGCCTTGTTGTAAAGGCTTAGTGTTACTATTACATGCTTAGGTGATAGTTGGCAGCTCCAAGACTTATCCATTGCCATCACGGAGATGTGTCTCAAGCATCCCCTGAAAACCTAGGTAGAAAGAAACTGGTTCTGATCCCAGAAGACCACAAGTCACAGCAAGATCTCTTTTCTTAAATGACCACCTAAGGACATGTCAGATCTTGTGTAATTTTCATTAAGATTCTTCTCCAGGAAATTGCACAAAATAACAATTGACATTTAATGTCATTGTTATTGTCATTGCAAATGAAATTGTCATTCCTTGTAAAACATATCATTGTGACATATCCCAAAAATATCAGTAGTAAAATTTACCAAATACACACATATTCCTAAAAGTCTGAGGTAGTTTGTGTGGATGTTAAGGGTAGGACGCAGTGAGTTGTGATTTACCTCGGTGTAGCAAGGAAAAGACTTACTGGTTTCTCTACACCAGGCATTCCACTTCCGACCTTCAAGCTTGGTGACAGAATCTCAAACTACAATAAGGCGAGGCATTTTGCTTCCCAGATGAGCAAGCAGAATTGAAGCCAAGGGCAGACAGGGATCAGACCAACAAAATAAAAGACGGAAAGGAAAGTAATCACTGTGGAAGCTGGGCTCAGAGAAGCGACGCACAGCACGCACCTGACTTGCCCGTTCTCGGTGTAGGTGGTTCTATAAAACCCCACCAGAGAGCCGTTCAACCAGCCGGCAAACTCCAAGGTCAGCAGGTAGACACTGTCGCCACTGGTGGCAGCAAGCTCCTCTTCAGCCTGGATCACCACGTACTCCTGCGGCTTGTACTCGAAGCACCGTCGAATTGGTACCTGCTCCCCAGACGGCTTCCTCAGCTCCGGCAGTTTGGTGACCCTGGTCTCCCTGATGTGCAGCCACAGGTCACGCGTGGACTTGCTCAAGCTGAGAGAGATGGTCACTGTGCCCGTGTACCTGTCCTCCTCCATCAGGGGCTTCACCTCCAGGTCGTAGTGGACTGGTTTGATGAAGTCTGGCAGCCTGAAGTTTGTCCATTCTCCACTTTCGTCTTCACTGGCAGGGCAGATGTCCTGGTCCTGGGGAGGCTGGGCTGAAGTGCTGGCCGTGGAAGGAGGCTGGGCTGAAGTGCTGGCCGTGGAAGGAGCCTGGGTTGTGTCCTGCCCAGTCTCTCCAGAGCAATCACACGACCTGGTCAAGCCCACAGAAAGCCCCACTATTAATCCGACTGCCACCACCACCCCACAGATGATGGCCACATGTTTGCCTCTAATGCAGTATCTCTTAGAGGGCTCTTCCTCCGCAAAGTTCATCTTCCTCCCAAAGTCAGATGTTACTCATGAAAGGATGTTAAATTTAACTAACTATCGTCAGCTGACTTCCCTTTTCAATCAGAAGGAGTCCCCTGCTTTGGCAGCCTGGCTCTGCTTTCCTACACCTCTCTGTCTGGCGTTCAGTGTCTCTTTCCAGTCCCGCACGTCCCCACCGGCCACTCCAGGGAGAATGCGGAAACCAAGGAGTGGGATGAGGACTCAGGAGAGAAGCTGACTTGAAGGAGGAGTTCCGATGAGAATGCTGGCCCAGCTCTCTATAAACAGCGTCTCCCCAGGCCGGCCCCTCCGGCACTGGAGCGAGTTAAATATAAAACAGAGCTTGAGCCTATCCGCCAACAGGAGGAGGAGATTTTGCCAAACCTCTGTCAGCAGCCCTGAGGGAGAAAGCCTTTGGCTAAGAGGTGTGCTTACGACAGAAAACACAACCTTTGCCGCCAGATAGGGCTTCTTCCTGCTGTGTGTGTGCAGTCCTGCTCTCTCAGCCAAAGGGCTTCTTGAATTTCACTATTTTATTAGGTCGCTTGCCAAAGAAGCTAAGTGTTTTTTGTTTTTTTGGTTTTTTTCCCTCTCTTTCCCCCAAATTATGTAAACACTCAACTTCTGCCCTCTGTGGAAATCATATCCTGGAGTTGGATACTTGGAGGGATGCCTAAATTTAAGGATCACTTAGCTATTCAGTGACACATTGGTTGGACCAGGTGGCCCAAGGCAGACGGATGAAAGGCAAAGAGGAAACGCTAAAAAACAGGCTGGTCAGGTAAAAGATGAGAGAGAGTGGATGGAAGGCTCAAGAGGGCAGAAAGTGAAGTCACTCTGCTTGTCTCAGAGTCTGCCTCCAAGTGAGAGTATGTTCTGGAGACTTTGATATAGTAAGTCAGCTTTGGAGCAGATAACAGGTACCCAAACTGGCCTATGCTATCCATTAGCAATGATCTGATCCGCCGTGAGTGAGGTGTGTGTGGAGGCTTACAGTTTCTTTGCTTGGAAGGAGCTTAGTTGCACACACTAGCCATCTCTAACAGAAGCAATGCAAACGTAATTACAGACATTTCAATGATCATTTACACGCCGTGCACTATGTAAGTACTTTGTAGAAACCGGCATTGAAATTTTTCCCCTAGCCCTGGGCAATCGGATCGATTTTGATGCCTATTTTAGAGGTGAGACTGACGTTTAGACATTGTCCATGCTGAGGTGCACACATCTGGCAAGAGCAGAATTGGTGTCTGAAGCCAGATGGTTTGAGTTGAAGGTCCATATATTTACTGCATTGCTTACGGCTTTTCTTATCTAAAGAGGAGAAATAGTCAAGGTTAACTGGTTATTAAAGGCTTAGCATTTTCCAAAGAGCAGTCCTCGTGGTGGAGGTTAGATAACATTGAAAGCTCCGGCTGGGGAGATGCCTCAGTCAGTCAGTATTTGCCTTGCAAGCACAAAGACCTGAGTTTGGTTCCTAGAGCCCACGTCAAAGAAAAAAGAAGAACAAGGAGAAGAAGAAGAGGAAAAAGAGGAAGAAGAAGCCAGGTGTGATGGTCTGAAACTTGGACTCACAGTGTTGGGGAGGTGTAGACAAGCACAGCCCTGAGGCTTGTTTATCCAGCCTAGCCTACTTGGTGAGTTAAGGCCAGCGAGAGACCCTGTATCAAAAAAATGTGGTCAGCTTCCTGAGGAATGGCAGCCATGTTTGTCCTCCTCCGGCCTCCACACACACACACGCATCTCTCTCTCTCTCTCTCTCTCTCTCTCTCTCTCTCTCTCTCTCTCTCTCCACACACACACACACACACACTTTAAATCTTTTCTATTGTCCTCTTTTTTTTTCTTTCCAGAATCTTTAAATCCTTACACCGTGAGATTCCAAGAGAGAACACGCTATGGAATAATTTCCCAATTTAGCTGATAGGATGGCTTGCTCCCCATCCCCATCTTGATCTTCTGGTATTTTTTTTTTTTTTAGTTTTCTGTTCTAGTTTACTTTTATGTGTGAGTGTTTTGCCTGCATGCACGCATGTCTGTGCACCAGTACTCTTAACTGCTGAGCTCCTGATGATATTTCTTTTCTTTCTTTCTTTTTTTTTTTAGGGAACTTATTATCTTCCGTGGAACACATTCTGAGGAATGCTACTTTAAATTTAAATTTCAAATGTAAACAAACACTAGAAAAAGAAGAAACCCTTTAATGTCAAAATAAAACATTAATCTCTAACATTTGTGGAATTTTCTCATGAAATAATGCTGAGGCAAAGAATGGAAGAGTTATGTTTTCTAAATTATAGGTCCATCTTGTAACTACTAATTGCATATTCGGAAACATCCTGAACTTTTCAAGATCTTTTTCATTTGTTTGTTTTGTTTTGTTTTTCCTTTGGTAAATCAACATTTTAGCCCCTGAATTCCCCTCTTCCATTTTACTATATAAAAAAAAATCACCTGAGATTTCACTAAATGTTTGATGGGTCAAATATTTTATAGCAAGTCTCCAAAAACAAAAGGCAAAATGTGTATCAAATGTTCTTCAATGTAATGAAAAAAAATGAGAGAAAAACTATTTGAAAGAATGTACACATAATTATGTTAAGCTGAAAGCCTTTTTTTTTCTTTTTTTTTTTTTAGTTTCAGGCCAGCTGATATGTATATTTCCTTAAACTCTGCCCTGTCTGGATACACAGTGTCTCATCCGAGGTCTGTGCTCTGACCTGTCAGAGATCATAGACCTTGGGGGGGCTGTGCCCTGCAAGAGGACTTCGAATGGCCACTCTGCTTGAAATGCCAGAATGCATCCTGTAAATGTATTTTTTCCTAGAAGAAATGAAACACACTTTAATACCTGGTGTGTGTGTGTGTGTGTGTGTGTGTGTGTGTGTGTGTGTGCAAATTTCATGCCTAAGGTCCAGTTCTAGCCCAAATATCTTCATTCAGTCAGGATCAATATATTAGGGTTGCCTGATGGATTGACAGGGGTAAAACACAGACCACTGAGGGGACCAGTCGAGCAAGCATGCTCACTGGACACACCTGCGGTCACCATGGCAGGGCAGCTGCCATAACTCCACACTTCCTCCTACTCTCCTTCCTTTCACTGACAATGGAAGACTGAGTCTACAGCGAGAGGCTCTTGACCGTGAAGATCCTCATTCTATACCCCATTCACAGCAAGGATCAAGGCAGCCATTGGTGCCAGGGTTTCTTCCTGCAAGGAGACCAGTGAATTTTCACCCGCCTAGATTAGATTGTTTGTATTGGATGACTTTGTGACCAATGATGTAGACAATGTGGAAGAGCCACCCTGACCAGTTCCCACTCATTAGGTCCTGATCAATGGGCTAAGTAAACAGCCATTTACTGTAGGTCCTTGACCAATACTTTCAGTAGCTTTTGACAATAGAGAGAATCTTCTGTTTTGACTACAAAGTCTAGACTCTGTTCTCCAGTTGACAATAAATGCTTACCAATTGCTAAATGAATCAATAACTTAAAAAGAGAGGGAGGCCAGTCAGTGGTGGTGCATGCCTTTCATCCCAGCACTCGGGAGGCAGAGGCAGGCAGATCTCTGCGAGTTCGTGGCCAGCCTGGGCTACAGAATGAGTTCCAGGAAAGGCGCAAAGCTACACAGAAAAACCCTGTCTC